>BMAO01022171.1:0-44794 GCA_019973975.1 Trichonephila clavata
TTTGTTCAATAAATTGTTGAACAGAAATTCTTGAAAGGAACGTGATCTATCCACGTACCTTTTACTAATCTTCTTGGGGAAATTCTATTAAATTAAATATTGTTCAATTGAAAACTTTCTCCCGAAGAAGAAGATGCGATCTACGTAAATTGTGTCCTATATTTAAGCGTTAACTTTTAGGTTCGAAGAAAAAGAGAGACAGAGGTTAGGAGTTAGATAATAGAAGTTTGAGATTAACGTAAAGTAATTGATAGTTAGATGAGAATGAGTGAGTGAGTGAACATTAACGTCGCACTTTTAAGCTACACGAGGGCTTTTGGCGACGACCTCGTAATTTTGAACCATGGTAAGGTGAGGAGGACGACACCTGAGCTGGAACTCCCTTTCCTAACTACCACACCACACCAATGGGAGGACGTTTGAGCTCTCGACAGATTTAACGTGCATCGCTTCCCTACACGGCGGGTCTTTAGTGGTACTTGGATTGAACTCATGACATGCCTGCCATGATCCGATACCTTGACCACTTGGCTACCGCGGTCAAGTTGGATGAGAAAAACTCGTCGATTGAATAATTAATTAATATAATTTTGATAGCTGACAGTTGGTCAGTATTAGAATTAGATTCAAATCGACTTGAAATTGGTTATTTGAGATAGAAGTTACGATTATTTCCTAACGTAAGTGACTTTATTTATACTTAAATATCTCACATTCTCCGCTTTGGCTCCAACACTTTATATCCGTGCATTTCCGTCCTTAGGTTTTGTTAGATTTATAAAAGGAGAAATAAATAATATTTGTTTCACTTATAGCTGGTTTTCATTCTGACTCCCAATCATTAAGAGATTCGGGAACGGATCTCTTACAGTGTATAAAAGAACAATCTATAGAATATCTCTTTGGATACGAAGAGGGAACCGGTTAGAAATATTTATTTAAAAGGGTAAAATTTTCTATTTCTGCTGATAATACAGCTGTGCTCTCAAAATTCAGAAATCTGAAGTTATGTATTTTTGCTCTCAATAAGCATCTAAAATTATTTGAAAAGTTCGTTGACGAATGGAAGATTAACGTTGATTAATATATATTTGTGTTACACATAAAATAAATATTCTCACTACCACCAAATACACATACTTCATAATCTCCAATCAACTAATTACCTAAGAATCCTAAGAAAAACTCTCATTGGAAAACAACATATACCGTATATTCCGGCGTATTACGCGCACCTAATCCAATATAGTAATTAGTGACGCCGACTGCTGTGCCCTTAGAACGTGGGTTTGAGCCTTGGAGAAGCCATGGATATTTGTAAATGGTTAGTGCCTATCTCTCTCTCTCTCTCTCTCTAGCATGGAGATACTTTAAATATTCGTTGAGCCACAAGTCCTCTCGAAATGTTGGTGGAAGAGGAAGAGAGGTGGGTGGCCTCTGACTCCACTGTGTGTTCTCCCCCAAAGTTGGGGTGGAACCGAACCAAATTGTACTGAAAACTGTATGGTGATAACTACAGACATAAATATAGCCCCTTTCAGCGATGAATTTTGTGGGCCTCGATCTGATGACGTCGATCAGGTAGCATCAGAAAGAACAACAAGCGCACCTATACTTTTAAAATGCATTTCTGAATTTTTAGGTATATTCGAACCCTAATTTATAAAGAAACATGAAACTTGCATGTACAATATTCTTTTCTTTTGAAATCCCTTATTCTAAATACTATCCTAGGCTTTCGAAGAATGATATACTTCTAGAGTATTCAACTCCAAAGTGCAAGAAATAGGGGGTGGAGGAGAGGCAAAATCGTGCCATGGAACAGAATTTTCCCTAATATTTCTAAAGACGTGGTTTCCTCCCTCCTTTTCGTGTGCCATACGATGTGAACGACTTGAAAAAAATCAGAACGCACCTACGACTCTTTACGTTTTCTGTAGTACATTCAATACAGTTCATATTATTCTTTTCAGTAGTAAATATGGGTCCTTCCAGGGAATATACTAGTACACGTTAAAGAATAAATGTGCTTTGTGTAAAGCAGTGACGAAATGACCTGTCCTAGATGAAAGCGTTGCGAACTATGACTTAGAAAATAGAACGAATGGATTAATTGTTACAAGATTCAGAGCACGTTCGTCTAAATTCGCAAAATAGAATGCAAATGAAAGTGAAAACTTTAAAACTTTGAGTTAGGCTAGCCGATTTATGGCACGGAATAGTTTAATTCGGTGACAAACAGCAGGTTTCACAAATTCTTCCTTAAGACTGAGACAACAAATTGATAAGTTCCCAAGAGTGACATTAACTTACAAAGGCAAAAGAAATATTTATTGTCACATATTGCAAATATGTATAAAACTCCAATGTTTAATACGATTGGAAATAAAACAATTGATGTGAAAAGAAAAAGCTGTTTTCATAAAAACAAAAAAAGTGTAAAGTCTATATGGAAAATTATACCACCAATTTGAAAACTCTAAACGAGTAAGAACACTTATTGACTCGTATATTTTAACTGCTAATCCCCTCTTGACTTCTAATTTATGATATCTATATTATTTTTCTCCTAAAAATTCTTATAATTTTCCCCTAAACTTTTAAATTTGATGCCAATACGACTCTATCGTGTTACTCCGATACAGTATTTACCCTTCTTCTACTCTGGATTTATTCTCTACCTAACCTTATCTTAGGTCAGGGATGGCGAACCAATGGCACACGACACAATATTTTGGGCACGCCATCGATCAAAACGGTTTGCATTTTAGTTCAAAATATATAATTTTAGTTCAAAGTAATATAAGTAAATAATGAACTATGAAGGATTATGATCAAGATCAAGTGATCGGTCGCGGTGCAGGGGGAGCACACTCGTTTGTTACTGTCTTGCCTTAATTACGTTGTGGACTACTATTGATAATGATACAAAGTTTGTCTAGCATCAACTGCATTGACTATGCTATATGCGTAAACTACTTGTTCTACGAAATACTATAAGTACTGCCCTAATTCTAAAAAATATATCAAAGATTTAGATGTGCATGAGAAACCAGACGAAGAAAAAGTCATTGAAGAATTTATTTCCGCAACTGATTCTTCTATCAAGAAATTTTCAGCGAGATGTTCTCAGTTCAAAGAATTATCGGGAACGCCTAAGTTTATTAAGAACTCTGATGTGACTTAATTTGATAAACTGAACTTATCCCAATTCGATTAGTTGGAAATTGAAGAATTTGAAATGCAACTTATTTCAAGTCTAGTTCAATGTGGATTAAAAAATTTATTGAAACAAGGTAAAAGTTGGAATTGATTAAAACAGAACGATTAACAAACAATATAAGTAAAAATGCCAGTAACGAAATTTTGGAACCAGGGAACTCGATTCCAGACACATTGAACTGTTTGGAGCAGCTGACTCATGCTATTTTAACCATATTTTTAACTACAAATGCCTGCGAGTCATTATTTTCAGAGATGAATAACATTAAAGACTCGCATAGAAACAGTTTAGCAGATAACTCAAATTCAACATGCATTCAGTTAAAAGTAACATCTTACAATCCTGATATGAGCTATTTGTCATCTAATCTACAATAGAAGTCACTTAAATGCTATTTTATATATAATTTGGAGTACACGTATAACTAAAACATTTACTACCACACAGTACAAAGTGGACTTTTTTCGTAGTAAATAAAAAGTTCTGAGTTGTTCGTATTTAGTTTTATTATTTTCCCAATAATCGCAGGTCAAAATCATTTGACGGCACATCTATTCTCTTTAAACATTTCTTTAGAAAAAGTGGCACTTTGATCCATAAAGGTTCGCCCCCCCCCCTGTCTTAGTAGTCCACGGGATAACCTTAATACAACCAGCATCAGCCAATACCATTATTCTCTTTGCTTCATTTCTGCCAGATTGGAATTACTTCCATGTTCTCAATCTTTATACCCCAACCACGATTCCCCTTACTGGCAACAAAGTATTCATCCATCAAGAAAAGTGGCACCCGTAGCCTAGTCATGGTCATGGACTGGAGACCGGTGTATCATGAGTTCGAGCCCTAGTGCCCCTTAAGACCCGCCTTGTTGAAGGGCTGATGTACAATAAATTTGTCGAAGCTCAAAAGTCCTTCTGTTGGTGTGGCGCGTAAGTTAGAAAAGGGGGCATAAAGGTGTCATCCTCGTCACTAGACCATGGTTTAAAATTACGAGATCCATCGCTAATAACCCTCGTGTTGCTTTATAGTGCAACATCAACAAACATTCACTTACAAAAAGGGAATAATGATCTGTCTCACAGAAAGCTAAAAATTCAATTCTTGCCATTTTTCAGCCTCTCAAATAATCGGACCGAGCAGTGATATTCAACCTGCGGCCCGCGGGCTGCATGTGGCCCACCCGACCTTTATGATTGGCCCGGTCATAGCCCATTGCTCTAAAAATTCAATGAGTGAGTGAATATTAACGTCCCACTGTTCAGCAACACGAGGGCTTTTGGCGACGGACCTCGTAATTTTGAACCATAGTCAAGTGACGAGGACGACACCTGATCTGGTACCTCCCTTACCTAACTACCACACTACACCAACGGGAGGACGTTTTAGCTCTCAACAGATTTAACGTGCATCGCCACCCTACACGGCGGGTCTTTAGTGGTACTGGGCTCGAATTCATGACATGCCTGCCATGATCAGATACCTTGACCACTAGGCAACCGCGTCCCCCTCAATTATTTAAGAATAATGCATTAAAAATTTGGCGAGATTCTATCGATCAATCAATCAAATGTAGCAATTTTCCTGTCGATGTTGTGCTGCTACGAATTGCGAGATAAATATTTTTCTTTTCGAAATTGTAACGGTTGTTGATAACAAATTATAGTAGAGTAGCTACCATTTTGTGATTAAAACTTTTTTATTAATCCTCATGTCTTCCAAGCGAAAAATATCTAAGGAATATTTGTTGTTTCAAGACGACTTGACTTCGATCTTGACTATTTTTCGTAGAGAAAAACAAGCATGGACCAACAAATGTTAAAATGTTAAATTGAAAAATTATAATTTTGTTCTACACTGTACCATTAAGTACAAATCTTTCAATCGCTTTTTTTCTTGAAGATATGAATAATGATATGAATAATGAATCTTGATATAAATGAAGTCATTGGTTCAGATATTTTTTAAAGTATACATAAAAAGTATTTAAATACATTTGAAACAAAAATACACGAGCAAGCCTGAACAAATTTTAAACAAATAAATACTGATTTTAGACTGGAATTAAGTAAAAACTCTTTGCTACACCATCCTGTGGCCATGGTAGCTTAGTTGTCATGGTAACGAAAGCGTGACCGGCGGTCATGAGTTCAAAACTAGTACTACTGAAGACTCGCCGTGCAGAGGAGGCCAATGCACATTAAATATGTCGAAGTTCAAACGTCACCAAGTTCGTGTGGTGTGGAAGTTAGAAGGGGATTCAAGCTCAGTTGTTATCCTCGTCATTTAATCAAGATTCACAATTAGAGGTCCGTTGTCAAAAGGCCTCAAATAGCTGAATAGGGCGACGTAAATATTTACTCACTTGCTACCATCTTGAGCTTGATAAATTAATGTGTGAAATAAATGAGACTTTGTCAAGAGAAAAAGTCAAATTATCAAAGCACATGGAAGACTTGTTTTTTTTTACTGTAGAATGCAAACAGGGGACTCGGGATCATTACTGAAAGAAAATCAAAATTGCCCCTTAAGTGGGGAAAAAATGCATAAAATCTATTTTTTGTGCGTTGAGATTGATTGAGAGTTTTATATTGTTTTAAAATAAAATCCAAAATTAGGAGTTTTAATATTTGGATCAATTTTCCGCATTTTAAATATTCTTGATCTTATAGCGTTCTTCTCCCTCCCTCCCTCCATACTCCTTATTCTGCTGTCGGAATGAAATGCAGGGTCCGGAAAAAAAAACCTCCTCAGTTTCAAAAGGCAGTTACAAAGAAACAAAACAAGATACAGAAAAAGTATTTTATTTGTGAACAACAAATAGGATGAAATTTTACATTAATTGGTTTTAAAAATCATGTCCATTAAATGGCGTCCTCCAATGGAGATACATTGACAAAGTCTTATCCGAAAATTCTTCAGAACATTCCCCTGGCGCTGTTTTAATTTCGTCTGATGAGGCCCACTTCCACTTGCCACTGTGAATAAACAAGATTTTCTCTACTGGGCAACAGAAAACCCTCAAGTGTACAAACAACGTCCTACAACCATGCAAGCACTAAAGGAGCAATCACCCAGACAATGGCTGCCATTCCACCAGAGGCGGATTAAGATAGTTGGGGGCTCCTGGCTGTTAAAGGTTTGAGGCCCTTGGGCTCAAGAGTCGAAAAACTGTTGTTGTTGTTGTTGCTTATGCCACCTGATCGACAGTAACATCAGATCAAGGTCCACGAAATTCATCGCGGCTAAGGGCTAGAATTTTACGCCTGTCGTTAGCCTAAGCTTTGAGCCCCCAAGAAGTTGACGGTACGATTTTGCTCACACAACACGATAGATGGCGACACCGTTCGGACCCACAGATTTAACGAGCACGTTCTCCGTTTTGTACTCGGAGAGTATTTGGTGGCGTCGGGCATCGAACCCAGGGCTGAAAAACTAAAATAGTGAAAAGATTCACAGACCTTAAATGATCAAAATAAAATGTATTCTTAATAATTATAAAACTCAGCGGCTAAAGAAAAATCTTAGCTGTATTTTAAAAAAATAAAAAAAACTTACTAAAGAGCTTACAATTTTGCTATACAACTTTACTTCTTGATTTTTCTTTGGCTAATTCATCAATTATTTTTGCTGTTCTATATATAATATAACCATGTTGTTTGTCTTCTCTCTCATAGTGCTTCTTAAATAATTTTAACACACTTTAAAATTGAAAAATATCTCTTACTGATGCATTCGATATATTGGTAGATGTCGGTCTACCCGAGACATCTTACAACTCGATAAATTTCTAGTGGGGGTCTTCATTGTGTATCTCTGTTTTATTTAAAAAATAGTAAAAACTGATCCAATTCATATCGTCAAAATTAAAAGATTCAATATCGTCTTTGTAAGTTTACTTTAGTTTTTGTGCAGCATACTTCTTAATTTTATGTAATACAGTAAAGTTTTCTATAACAGTTTGATATATCTCAGGTCTTTGGGATAGTTCTGCTCTCTCTATCACATAAAACATAAAATGAAATTGACATTTTTCCTTCTTTCAAAGTTTTATACCCCACTTTTTTACCTTCACTGAAAGTAATTTTTCTCTTTTGCTACCTGCGAGCTTGTCCAGTTTCCTCTTCAAACGAGAGTGAATCAAAGTGAATCTTTCCTAAAAGAATTGTAAAGTGTGAAGAGCTTATTGAAAACTCTTGTCGATTATGTCTTTCTTTATGACAAATCTTAATGCGTTGGAAAGACTCTCTTTTTGAAGATAAGCATTCTTATGAATTCTTTTCTTTCAAATTATCATCTAATGTTCCTCATTTCCTTTGATTCTTCCGAACTCGGTTTAATGCACGAGTTTGATTTTACTCTGATAATGTCACTCTAAGAAAAAAAAAATGGAAAAATACCGTTAGTTTTATTATGTTTTGTTTGCTTGAGTGCACTTGATAAGATTTGTTTTCTTCCAAATCTTTCATTTGAACACGTGAAAAAGCATTTTATCAGCATCCAACTACTTGCATCAGGTATCCGACTACTTGCGACAACTTAAAAAAAAAATGGAGATATGAGATTTTTTTTTTGGTTTTTAGATTTATTCAGCACTCATTTTAAGAAAAATATGTTAACCCTTTACCTACCGCATTATAATTTACTGCAATTTTTTTCGTGTAATATTTTTTAAATCACTACTTTGAAAATTAAGGGATCTACATTAATAAAATACTCAATTCTGGGAAATTTAATCCATTAGAGCTAATTAATTAAATTAATACTTTAAAGTACACAAAAGTCTAAAAGATATTCTCGTAAAACCAAAAACCCAATTTTTTTTAACGAAATTTCAACTCTTAAAAATGCTAAATAACTAGAGAAGACGAGTATATTACAGCACAAAATATTTATTTTTGAAAATTAAAAAATTTTTAAAACTTATTTACTTTTTTACACATAAAAGCAGGCTTTACACTTAAACTTAATTGGATGATATTCAAAGAAACTGTTTACATTTTTTCATTAATAAATGAAAATTCATTACACGTTGTGCATTTTAAGTGAGGCTCCAATTGAATGTTTTTTAAAGCACTGCCTCCTGGGGTAGGAAATACTGTATTTTCTGAACATGAACTAATGCACCTTGAGACTTGTTCAGTCTCTTGATCACCATCTTAAGAATTTATCGAAAATTCCAGCAGATAATTCGTAGGGACGTCTTCATCTGAAGAATCATCGGTTAGTGCATCCCTGATTTCAGATTGTAGGTTTGGTAATAAATTCAAAGCCTCTTGAAGACTGAGCTTCTTTTTTTAGGTACTCCAAGGAAAGGAAAATAATAATAATAACGCCTTGAAAACTACCTATTATTGTTAAATTTCAGTTACAAATAAAAAAATTAAAGTGGGGTTAATTTTAGAATAAATTATAGGTATTTCCTTTGGTGGTTAAAAAAACCGTGGGTAGCCTAGTGGTTAGAGCATCGGACTCCAGACCGGAAGGGCTTGGTTCGATGCCCGATGCCACCAAATGCCCGCCGAGTACAAAACGGAGAACGTGCTCATTAAATCTGTGGATCCGAACGGTGTTGCCATCTATCGTGTTGCGTGAGCAAAATCGCACTGTCACCTTCTTGGGGGGCTCAAAGCTTAGGCTAACGACAGGCGTAAAATTCTAGCCCTTAGCCGCGATGAATTTCGTGGACCTTGATCTGATGTTACTGTCGATCAGGTGGCATAAGCAACAAAAAAACCCATATTCAGAGGTCAAAATTTTTTGAAAACGTTAAAATAAAATAAAAATAAATAAAATAAGCAAAAAGAACTGCTAAAAAATGCCTAAATCTATTGCACTACGGTGATGACGCTATAACGCAACAAAAAACAACAATAAACTACACGGACGAAAAAAATAAAACTTCTTGCTCTAATATCCAGTGTGCTGTCGGTACTTATAAGTACCACAAGTTATTCAACTGTAAAATTAATTATATACACTGTTCACTTAAAATAAATAGCAAATCGTTTTCTAAGATCTTAACTACTATACGAAAAAAAAAAAAAAAATAAGGCTCTTATACCTTTTGACATTAAATGCTTTTTTGGAACAAAAATGACAATCTTCGCAATCTGATCAAAATGTCAGCTGTAAACGCAACTTCTGTTTTAATACTATTCACCTTCCATGCCAAAATATTCATCATAGAACCTGTGCTGCCGTGTATCCTGAAAGAGTGGAATTAAAATAGTGTGCCTGATAAATATCATCAGAATATTCTTAAAAATGATTATTCTATGTAATTTGAAGTGAGTGGTACTCATATAAGTACCGACGGTAGGTAAAGGGTTAAAATCAAGAAGAGAAAATGAAATTATTATTCTTAAATGGAAAAAAATGGTCAAACATTACAAAAAAAATTCATAAACGGGGCACATTCTGTACAAAAAATTTATGAACAAATCTTCAATTTTTCAATTTGATATGTTGCTTTGTTATTCATTTTTGAAATGACCTTTAAAAAGAGAGATATTACAATTTTTCTAAAAACTAGAGCACTTTTCCGACAAAGAGCTGTACGCAATCCAAGTCTGGAAGAAAGCATCTTAAACGTTGTGGCTGTTTGACCAGAGTCAAGTACAAGAACTCTTGCTCATCACGTAAATATGAGCCACCAGACCGTTTGTACAGTATTAAACGAAAATCGCTGACACCTCTTCCATTTTCCGCCAGTACAAGCTTTGAATCTGGCAGACTGTCTTTTCCGATTGCTAGTGGGTGGTACAGCAATGTGAGCTGCAGCTGAACAGTTATGAAGAGTTATTGTAAACATTACGCTCTCTTATTAACGACGTTTTCAATAAACACTTTGTTTTTCCTTTCGTTTCTTATTTTTTGGGTTTGTGCCTCACCGCGTCACTTGCACCCATTCATTCCTGCACAATAAATTGTTTTTATAATGTCCTATACCTACCCTTGAAGTTTGTACCTTGAATTTGGGACCACCCTGTATATCTTCATTCTAAACAGTTAATTTCGTATCAAAAACTGCAGCAGCTTCAAAAGAAATGAAAATAAAGATACACCATAGTTAGCTCTAAAGTGAAGAAAGTAAAAATAAATATATAAATAAAGGAAATAAAATAAAAATAAAACAAATTCAGTAAAGCTCCTGCAATTATACACTGAAATGCCGCTGAATTAGAGATAGCAATCTAAAATGAACTGATCCACTTCTAGCCTTGATACATAACTAGGCGTAGATTCAACAAATCTGCGGAAGCTTTCCGCTGGAATGGCTTACCAAACATCGGCTGGAGCTATCCATAACCCATTTAGACCCAGCTGATAAATTCGTGTTCGAACACTCCGCGTTCCAGGAAGGTAGAAAAAATTTTTAAATTATTTTTTCCAGTATCATTGGGGTCAGTATAATATTAGTAACCAGAAGAAAGTAATACTAAGAGGCAAAAATATTTAGAGTCCCCCCCCATCCCTCATTATCCTCATGTTGCGGCCCGCGTGAAATACCCGCAATACCTATGTGGCACGGCAGGAAAAAAGGTTAAGTACCCATGAGATAGAGGGTAAATAAAAACTCCACGTGCCAAGCTCGTAGGGAAATCAAACTTCAACAGAAAAGTTGCGGGGTCGATCACCAATAAACTTCACTTGTACTCGTTCAGGCTCTAGTACGACATCAATTCAAATCAAAGTCGGTGCCATATTAGAACCCATTAGGGTAAATGGATATTTTTGTTGCATTATACAGGTTGTGAGAGAGTTGTGCTGCAGTCTCACAGACCTATCTCTTTTGGTTAGAAGTATCAAGTAACGGGTCTTGTGCCGACGTTGTTGCCCTTTTGTGGCCTTGACCAGACTGGAGGACCATTGCTTCTGTCTCTCTGTTGAACTGTTTCCTCAGAATGGACACCACATTTTTCGAAACCCCGAAGACTCTACAGCGATGAGTGGTGCACCACGAGTTTTAAGATATCCATCATCTTGTGGTATCGTCTAGATCAGTAATCTTCAAACATTTTTGATTCATGGAACCCTTAAAATTATAAAGTGTATTCTGGAGCAAAAACCCACTCTTTCTCACTTTAAGGAGAATATATCAAAAAATAATATTTAAAATAGATCAACATATTTTAGGTACTTTATCTAAAGACAAGAAAAAAAATTTTGTAATTGAATTTTAATCTTTTTTTATACATTTACTTTGATTTACTCAATCATAATATTATAATATAATGCTCTAGTTGTCACCTACGCATACTTTATAATTAGTAACAGTATATGTGCTAGCATTTTTTTACATAAACTATCAAAGTCTAGGTTTATTGAAATTATGTAGTCACGTTTCATATTCTGCGTTTAATAAATTTTTATATTTTGTTTTTGTTAAAACATAAGCATTTTTCTATTAAGTACACTGTTCTGAATGGCATTAAAATGTTATATCTGTGGAAGAAATCTTGTGTATTCTGCATGAATTTGCAATCTAAAATTTAGGAGCTTTTCTAGCTAAAATTTAGATTTTAGAGGACATTTATTCCGTGTAAATTCTTAACCAGAAATCAAAATCTTCTCATTCATATCTGTGCTTTAACATAGAATCTGTTGATAGTTCTTGTTATATATAAAAAAAAATCTTGTTTTTTATTGAAATAATGGATTTTTAATTCACCTCATAAAAACATTTATAATTTTCTTTCGTGATTTTTTATTTTTATCCGCAGAACCCCTGGACATGCCTCGTGGAGCCCTCGGGTTCCGTGGAACACATGTTTTCTTTTCAGACCAATTGGTTTTCTTTTTGTGTGAAGTGTCACTAATAACTGAGTTAATTTCCAGCTCTTAATAAGCTAAAAATAAATTTAAGGCTTGCGTTTTTTAGCAATTATTGTGCATATTCATTGTGAATATACACAATATTTTATGATTAAATTTGACGTGAGGCCCATGAAATATTAGTATTTTCACTCCTCTATCTCTTGAATTACTTAAATATCTAACGAGTGACTAAGATTTAAATCTTTATTTATGCAATCCCAACTCAAAAGAAAATAAAAATATATAACTCAATTTTAATCAATACATTTTATTTTGATCCCCAATTCAATAATTTTTAAAATATGTATTCTTGAGAGCTCTATTTCATATATTTCCAAAAGCAAAGTTTGCATAACTGTTATTATTTACATGGATAGTATGATGTATACCTTCGCCAGTTTTTTTTGTTTCATTACACTTACAGCAATTATTCTTTAAAGTTACAACAATAGAAGCGCAAAAATGTATACTTTCAAGTATTATACAAGTAATATCGCAACAGTAACTTTTTTTACAGCAGAATATCATAATAAAATCATTGTTACTGTGCAAATATTGTTTAAAATAAGATATTGTTTGCTACAATAATATGCGTTCAGACTGAAATTTGCTTTTTTGAACTCTGCTTTGAAAATGATTTATTTTTTTTAATTCAGAAATATAATCAAAGTTTATGAAGCTTTCATAACTTTTCTCCCTCTGAATAATTTATTTCAATTTCTAAAATTTCTGCCATCATAAACTGAAAGTTACTGAGTAAAACGGCACGAAAAACTTACTGCTCGTTTCCCTTTATTTCACCATCAGACTTAAGTTTTATGTACTTGGTGAATCAGTTTCTTTCCAGGATTTTTAGAAACTTGAACACACAATCTATTTAAATCAACGAAATCCTGCATGGATACTGAGAGAGAGAAAGAGGAAAATAATAAAAGGCAAAAAAAAAAAAAATCATTGAACTAAACTACGAATAAATTCAGTCGATTAAAAAACGGAATCCGAAAATAATTCACAACTTAAGAATAAAAAGAAAAAAAGAAAGAAATAGCGTTCAGTACTGACTTCGAAAACCCACTTTGATCAGCGAAACTACAGAAGATGGAGATTCCATTTAGAAAAGCAAAATAGATTCTCTCTCTTGTTCATGAAGATAGCTCAGTCAAGCAACGAAAATTCATTAATAGAAGTGAGTTTCAAGTGCAGTATTCAAAATTTTTTGAGATATTTAAAGCCATATTTTTGAAATTTTTCTTATGTTTGTAAAAATCTTGAATTATTATATAGATATACTCGATTGCCTTATTAATTCTTATTTAAAAGTTTTAAATGTTTGTTCATTTCAATAGTTATTTTTGTTCAAGGCTACATAGCGTCTAAAAAGAACAAAAATATTAATTCTTTCTTTGATATTTTTTGATGGTTTATCTAGATTAAAATTTTGCTCGGAATTCTATATCTGACATCCAATAAGTATAAAAAATATTTGAAGTTTTTTGAGTATATTAAGATACTCCAAACCTTAATTTTTGTCTATTCTAATGTTTCATTTTTTTCTGTTCAAGATAGTCATAGAATTTTTATAGTTACTTTAATATATACATAGTTGTACTCTCTATAAAAATTAGATTTAGATGTGAGAGTTCTATCTATTTCTTAAAAGTCAACGATGATATTTTTTAGAATTTTCATGTTTTTTTTTTTAAATTTATCAAAATAAAAAAAAAATTTAAAAAAAAATTAGAACTCAGAAAAGAGATAGACTTTAAAGGCTCAAGTGTAGTATTGGGAGGGCCTTTTCGATTTGGCGATTTTTCTTTGGATTTGTCGATTTTAATATAGGTATTATGATGAGAAAACGAATTCATTCTAGCTTCCGGTCACCTAATGCTAAGTGAAGTAGATTCGCGATCGATATTGGTCGCCAAAAAACATTGACATCGCCTAGCCCTCCCCCCCCCAAACTACACTTTAACCGACTTTTAATTCTATACTAATTTTTTTCTCAATAAATCAAGAACTATATAATAACTACAAATTATTAAAAACAAAATATTTTACAAAAATTGAATCCTTCAAACATTTAAATTAAAAAAATTCTGAATAATTACTTGCCAAGCTTTTTTTTTTTCTCTGGGTCAGTTTTATAATACAAATTGTAAGAAAATCATAAATTATTTTCTATATTACGGTTACTATTTCTTTTGAAAAAAAAATGCACTATGTAGACTTGAACATAATCGTAGTTTCATACACACACAAATATATACACTGGCATTCAAAACTTAAGCAACGATATAATTTTTAAGCAGACAGCCAGAGTTGTTAAAAAAAAGGACTTGATGCGATGAATACAAGGAACACTCCTTTCAGAAGAATGGAAAATCATTTGTTAATATTTGCAACAAGACCTTTTATAAGGAGCACAAAATACGTGCTGTCAGCGCTTGCAGGGAGTAAATTCAATATCTACGTGCAGTATGGTCAGAGGAAAGCACTCAGTTTATTTTAAACGCGTTAGAATAATCCGCAAGGTTGTAGACAGACTTTTTGCGACAAGTGTAGTTGAAGAGTTTGGAATCGACAAAAATATTGCTTTGTGAAGTTGGAAAGCTTTCCGAACTACAGGTACAGCTATAAGAAAAATTTATTGCTACCGACAAAAAAAAAAAAAAAAAAAAAAAAAACGATGCACTTTGTGATATGGCAAGTACCGTGGCCCCACGTTTATGGCTGTCCGTCGGTGGTTGAGCTGATATAAAGAACAGATTTTATATCTTATTAGAATCGCATCCTTTTTACAGAAGAGAGGCAATATTACTTTACAACTGGGTACGCAATGGCATGACAAGTACCGTCGACACACGCAATCATAAATGTTGCTCATTCACTCTCCATCTTGATCGCAGCATCCCATTGAAAGCCGACCATCGGTGGAAACGCTTAAGCCGATATAAGGAACACAGATTGTACATATCTTATTGGAGTCGCATCCTCTTTACAGAAGAGGGTACTTCAGTGTCACAAAAATCAACACGGACATGGCTTTAACCAACTAACCTCAGAGGAAGATATTGTTACGTTGATCATGGCGCGCTCGGTTGGAAAAGCATTATGACAGAAGAATTGTCTGAGCGTCACAATTTCAAAGACAGCACTGTCCCCAGAAATCATTAATGTCAACGAGTAGTTTTCCTCTCCCATGTGTCTTTTCAGAGGCCCTCCTAGCTTAGACTTCGTGTTAATGAACATACCGTAAGACGGTGCATGTGTCTTGCCATTAAGAAGATGCTGGAAAATGAAGATGTCGCTAAGCTGAGTGAACTGCAATTTTAAGTCCTTGATTTAAATCCCACAAAAGATGCATGTGAAACTTTAGTGTAAAACACCAATTAGAATGATTGATGTTTCAATATGACAATATGAGTTAACAGCTGCTCCTGTTAACTCATGTTGTTGTCGAAAGTGGTTATTCTACAGTTAAGTCAATTCACAAGGCTCTAAAGCAGAACAACTTCTTGATGGACTATATAAAGTCTATTTTTTATTTTCTCCATAATATACACACACACACTATACATATGATGCGCTTACACCGAAAAAGTATGTGGCTAACACCGTGTCAGAAGTTGTTCTCCCTCATCCAAAACGCTATCAATCCCACTGTCTCTTTTGGTCAGTAGCATCGCATATATTGCGGTAATGGGAAGATTGTCCATTGAAGCCCTTATTTGAGATGGGGGAGAGCTTCAAAAGAAAGTACACATCTGCTTGTTATGACTTAACAGCACCCAACAACTGAAACTGATGGTGATGGAGGAATGGAAACTCTTACATCAAGAAATTGCATAATACTATGATGAGTTCGGAAAGATCAGCATTGCAGTTAAAGAGAAAGTCGTATCTTTTACAAAGTAACATCTATTTATATTCTTCTAACTGTAGGGATGACAATCTTATATCTTATTTGCTACTTTTTCAATAAATCCTTTTTTGTTTTATTACATCTGTTTAGAGTTGCACAACACCATGGTGATTGCTAGCAGAGGAAATAAAACCAGGAAAGAAAATAAGAGAAAAAACATAGTCGTTGCTTAGGTTTTTTTACACATCGGTGTATTTGTATGTGTGTGTGTGCTGAGAACGTTTTGTTAGATTTCTTGAGTTATATTTGCATCCATTATAAAAATATACAAAATTAAAAACGAATAAGGATGACTCTTAAAGCAATATGAATTCTAAAAAGCATCAAAATGAAAACGCATTTTCAATTATAAAAATTTTTAAGTAATGGGAATGTATGTGTTGAGCATACTGTTCGTCTTAGAAGCGTTAATATTATAAACTAAATTTACCTTATACGCATAAAATTACGCTCCATTCTTCATAGACGAAAAAAGTTAGGATTGATTGTGTGTGTTTGTCTCTTTTTTTAACTGTTTGATGTGGGAGGGTGGGTGAGTGAATGAGTATGCGGTTTTTTTTTGTTCATGTACGCAAAGGTTTGCGTAGTTTTTTATGCTTATGTTTTTTGTGTGTTCGTGTCTTTTTTTTGTGTGTAAATGTGGGTGAGTGAATGAGTGTATGTGTGTGGGTTTTTTTCATGTACGCAAAAGTTTGCGTAGTTTTTTATGTTTATGTTTTTTGTGTGTTCCTGTCTTTTTTTTTACTGTATGAATGTGGGTGGGAGGGTGGGTGAATGAATGTGTGTACGATTTTTTTTTTTCATGTACGCAAAAGTTTGCGTATAGTTTTTATGTTTATGTTTTTTGTGTGTTCGTGTCTTTTTTTTACTGTATGAATGTGGGTGGGAGGGTGGGGTGAGTGAATGAGTGTGTGTGTGTGGTTTTTTTTTGTTCATATACGCAAAAGTTTGCGTATAGTTTTTTATGTTTATGTTTTTTGTGTGTTCTGTCTTTTTTTTACTGTGTGAATGTGGGTGGGAGGTGGGTGAGTGAATGAGTTGTTTGTGTGTGTTTTTTTTTTTGTTCATATACGCAAAAGTTTGCGTAGTTTTTTGTTTATGTTTTTGTGTGTTCGTGTCTTTTTTGTGTGTGAATGTGGGTGGGAGGGTGGGTGAGTGAATGAGTGTATGTATGTGTGTTTTTTTGTTCATGTACGCAAAAGTTTGCGTAGTTTTTATGTTTATGTTTTGTGTGTGTTCGTGTCTTTTTTTACTGTATGAATGTGGGTGGGTGAGTGAATGAGTGGTTATGAGAGTGTATGGTTTTTTTGTTCATATACGCAAAAGTTTGCGTAGTTTTTTATGTTTATGTTTTTGTGTGTTCGTGTCTTTTTTTTTCTGTATGAATGTGGGTGGGAGGTGGGTGAGTGAATGAGTGTTATGAGTGTGGTTTTTTTTGTTCATGTACGCAAAAGTTTGCGTAGTTTTTATGTTTATGTTTTTGTGTGTTCGTGTCTTTTTTTTACTGTATGAATGTGGGTGGGAGGGTGGGTGAGTGAATGAGTGTTATGAGAGTGTATGGTTTTTTTGTTTCATGTACGCAAAAGTTTGCGTAGTTTTTATGTTTATGTTTTTAGTGTGTTCGTGTCTTTTTTTTTCTGTATGAATGTGGGTGGAGGGTGGGTGAGTGAATGAGTGTATGTGTGTGGTTTTTTGTTCATGTACGCAAAAGTTTGCGTAGTTTTTTATGTTTATGTTTTTGTATGTTCGTGTCTTTTTTTTGTGTGTGAATGTGGGTGGGAGGGTGGATGAGTGAATGATTGTGTGTGTGGTTTTTTTGTTGTTCTTGTACGCAAAAGTTTGCGTAGTTTTTTATGTTAATGTTTTTGTGTGTGTTTGTGTGTACGTGTTTTATTTTTACTGCGTGAATGTGGGTGGGAGGGTGGGAGTGTGTGTGAGTGCAGGGACGTCTTTAGACTCTTTGAGGCTCTGGGCCCAGAGACATTCTAAGATTTTTGAGACCCAGGGCCTTTAAGTAGAAGTAGGCCCTACCTCAGATCTTTGAAAGTAGGCAGTATATAACATGCATTGTCAAATACTCGTTCAAAGGGTATTTTGAAACACTAAATATGTGCACGACTAACAATCTCAAAAGCCTTGACCCAAACCGGCTCGACCGATGGTCGCATTTCGACAAAATGAGTTGAATAATTGTTTATAATAGTAAGCCTAGGCCTAGACGTATGCAATGGTTATCACATAATAATATAATACAGTCTTACCACTTTTACCAATTGACATGCAATTTGAAATTCCCTGTTTTTCGAAGAATATGTATGGAATAATATTTGACCATTAAAATTATCCGGATAATGATCTTATTAAGACTGAGTTGAGATCGAAACGAGGCCTTGGGCATGGGCCCATTTGGCCCATGCCTTAAGACGTCCCTGTGTGAGTGATTGCGTTTTTTTGTCATATGGAGAAAATTACATAATTTTACATTTTTCTATTTGTTTTATTATGCATAAAAAACTTTAATCACATTGCAAAATCTTCAGCTTTTCTTTATATGAGTGAATTGATTGTAGTTTGCACGTGCAAGTGAGAGATCATGTTAATGCGTTTTTGTTTTGAATGCTGTTTAGTGGTTGTACGCATAGAATTGGGTACATTTTTTATTTTTATTTTAATGGCATTATCATAAGAATGCCCAATTTTTAATGTATATTGGGTTTTTTTTTTGGAATTTTCTTTTGTCTCTAAACTTTTTTAAATAATAATTCTGTTAAATGCTTACATAAAATGTGTAAGTACAATATATTTGTGAATTGGAAAATATTTTTTGTTTAAGTAATTTCTGGCTTGTTTTTGCTTCTAATTTTATTGTACATATCCTGTATGTGTATTAGATGCATAATAAATATTTATTTCCTAAAATGTGTTTCTTGTGAATAAATGCTCAAATTTATATTACTATCGTAATTGATCACACATACACGCCGTTGAATAATCAGATGTAAAAAAAAAATCTTTGAATAATTATAAATATAATTGCAGAAGGCACTTCGTTGAATTTAAGAAGTTGAGAGAGAGAGAAACACGCGCGTGCGTGAACAACTTAGCCACAGAATGGAATAACTACACAGCTTCACTGTAAAAAAACTAAATAGGAAAAGAAGAGGGCATCATAGATTTGAAAAGCTGTAGCAAAAAGAGAGTGACCTAAGTTACAGAATAAATCCCTCCATAATGTAGCCTCACATTTCAAAACGATTATCTTCAATTTGCTAATAATTTATTTAACTAAAACTAACCTCTCACAATTATGTCCACCCGTCTGTTGCCTGCCGAAATATGGGTGTTGTATACCAATGACCTTCAAACTTTTTTGTCAAACACGGAAAGCATGTTTTCGCGGAGCCCCAACAAGTAAAAAAAAAAAAACGCTTCAGAAAAATATACAGGGTGGCCAGCCTTAATATGACCCAATAGCTAATTCCCGAACCGTTCGGTTTAGAAATGCACTTCCAATTTGAAAAATATTTTAAAAAGGTAAAGGATATTTTTACGTGCTTTTCGAACCAAAAAACCCATTTACAAAAAAATAACAAAAATTAAATTTTTATACGGTCCTCAGGTCCTATCACTTACATTTAGGAAAAGATGCAGTACACAAAAACAAAGTAAACACAAAAAGTTTCATTTTATTACGATAAAAACTGACCGAGTTATGCCTACATAAATTTGAAGCATTCGAGTTGTTCAGAAAAGGGGGTCGTATATAAATTGAGTTTAGAGAACAGTAATTCACTATCTACAGAAAGAGCAAGAGAAAAACATCATAGTTACATTAAAACATTGCAGTAAACATCATAGATTGACAATTTGTATTGCTGTATGGCAAACAATAAAATTAAATTAAAGAAATACAACTTGTACCGAAAAGATTAAAACAGCTTGTTTTAACAAATAGCAGCAAAATAATACAGGATTTGCCGTTCAAATTATAGCATAATGTGGAATGATGCGCCAATCATGAATCAGGGGCTTTATTATATCAGAATGACCAAATTAACTTAAATAATGGTGAAGGCACGATACAAGGGAATACATCTATACAACTCCCAGTTTTATACAAGCGCCCGGGCAATTGTAAAATAAGATGGATGTCTTCGAGTGGTAAATTCAATGGCATAAAGTCTTGCCGCCTCTCTCTTATTTCGATTACACTGTCGATAAAAACAGTACCATTTCGCAATATTCTTCATTTGTATACATCTCGTTCTCCCGTACTAGAATTCGTAATATTAGAATACGACTGTATACAATTACAAGCAACTGCACAACAGAATTTTAACGTTCGTCATGATCAGCAAAAACGCAGAATCAGACTGAAATCGCAGCATATAAGTCTATTTTTTTGGAACTGCTTTTGAAATGTTTTCTTCGTCCAAAATATTTTATTTTTTCTATGCTTTACACGTACACAGAATAAATTTTATTTCTTAAGTACTCAATTATTATAACATTAACGTATGTTTTTAAATTTAAAAACGATTTACATTAGAGTGACGTGCACGAGCAAAAGTTTCCTGGCAGAGTTCCAACTAATTTCACTTTGGAGACGGCTTCTTACTAACTTCTTGAAAATTGCCGAGAAAATCGATAAAATGAATGATTTTCAAAGTTCCATAACTCGGCCAGTTTTTATCGTAATAAAATGAAACTTGTTGTGTTTACTTTATTTTTGTGTACTGCATCTTTTCCTAAATATAAGTGATAAGACCTGGAAACCGTATAAAAAATTAAATGTGTAATTTTTTTTTATAAATGGGGTTTTTTTTTGTTCGAAAAGCCGTAAAAACATTCTTCAACCTGTTTTAAAACATTTTTCAAATTGGAAGTGCATATCTAAACCAAACGGTTCGGGAATTAGCTATTGGGTCACATTAAGGCTGGACACCCTGTATATTAAAATAATATTTTAAAGTAGATCACAGTGTTATAGCCCCTTTAAGTAAAATAATTAAAAAATTTCTGCATTTTTAACTAGCTTTGATAAGTTTCACTTATATGTAACGGAATCTTTGAGCTCGATTTTTACCCACTTTGAAAGGTCAGATTCATTTGAAATTTTGCACACTTATCAAGGATTGATGGCACTACAATAATTTCATAATTTTGCTCCATTGTCCTGATCAGGACATCAGGAATAACGGTTATTTAGATTTGGCGACTAATTCCATATATCACTTCCAAATTTGGCAACTAATTCCAGATTTAACGACTAAAAGAATAAGGTGTAACCCCAAAAAGCGCGTGTTAAATTTAAGCTAATTATATGCAAGTGCAAAATACACTTCTGGTTCATTCAAATAAAACAAACAAAAAAGAGTGTTCTTTATGCGAGAAAGTGGAGGGTAGGTGTGTGTGCTAGTAATATCTTACCATATTATTAACATTTTTCTGAAAATAAAAATAAAAAAAAAATAGCTCGTGCATGTGAAAAAAAAATTTATATTCTAACTGCTAAATATTTTTTATTTTTATAAAGCAATACATTTAGAAGTGATGATACGAATTTACATTACAGCAATACATTTAAAAAGTAACAATACGATTGACACTTAATTTTACCATGCTTTTATTAACTCGCTTTCTTGAATGTCTGTCCGGGAGGAATTTTGTAATTGATTTTAAACTGACTTTCCGATGAGCTAGAGACTTGAAATTTGGACCATACCTTAAAAGTGGATGACAATGCATGAAAATGTGAAAAAAGAAGAGGAAAAAAAAAACGAAAAGGAGGAATTTTATACTTTTTAGTCCGTTATAAAATCATGGTACATTAAAATTTTTTTAATTCGAACTTTTTCTTCTTAACACACTTTCATTTGTTTGACCTGTATTTATAGAGACGGAATCTAATATAACAATACGGTACTCATCCGAGGCCAAGTAAACGGAGATAATAAATACCCTTCAATCCTTTAATTAATATCCATTGAAGAGCAAGACTAATTCCAGCAGCCACGTAATTCCGGCTCCAAATATCAAACTCAAGGATAAATTAAACAATGAATAAATGATAGTTTAAAAAACTAAAAAACACGCTTTTATTGTAGATCGAACTAAAAAATGAAAAATAAATTGTAGTTTTAAAAAAACTAAAAAACACTCTTTTATACTGATTCGAACTAAAAAGTAAAAAAAAATAATAATAATAATTCTTAATATAAGAACAAAATGACTAACGAGAAAATTAATGTCATTGGGGGTAAAAGCGTGGGGTGCTTTGTAATACGGAGTGATTCTTATATGCTTCCAATTCAGAAAAACTAAGTGACAAAAATAAAAAATATAAAAAATAATAATTAAAAAAAGCAAAGTAGGAGTTTTAATATTTTGATAATTTTTCGCATTTTAAATTTTCTATGTTATCTTGTTCTAAAAGTATTTCTCTCTCCCCTTTCACTTATCCTCATGTCGCGGCCCGCGTGAAATAACTAAACTCATGTATGCGGCCCGGCAGAAAAAAAAGGTTGAGTACCCCTGTTCTATGTGATGGTGTTTGAAATGAGAAAACTCGAACCCGCTATTATTGGTTAAAACTCTATTTTGTTTACTGAATGTTATGTGACTGGCTTTATCTGCTATATACTGGGTTATCTAATCACAACCAATAAGCCTCGTAGTTTTAAAATACAGATAACGTGGTCAAAATGTGAGCTGGCATACCACTCTCTGAGCTCCCAAAATATACGAATACGCTACTACTACCGCGATGCAATTCCGATCTTATTTTCAATCCCTTGCAATAAAGAAATGGGTGTTAAACAAGATAAACTAGAATAAGGTGGAGAGTAACATTTGTAGGAAGGTGAGAGTCAGATGATAACTCACCGATTGGCAGTGGATTCAGTTCTAGTAGTTAAAATATCACAAAACGTTAAATATATTATGGACTAAGACTCTTGCTGAGACATAACGTTGATATGAAGATTAAGATACTCGCTTAGATGTTGACCTCATCATCAGTCCAACTCAAAATGGGAAAGCACAACTATTGCGTCCAGCATCAGTATAAATTCAAAAACATTAAAAGCATTGAAGGGGTCTGGCACGACTATAAGAGCCCATATTGAATTACGTAAGTCTATGTACGTTTTTTTTAAAAATCAGAAACTTTTTATTTCACATGGTCTAATTTATAACAGTAGGTTATGTGTACTATTGTTAACATTTTAATAATTTTTGTTTGTCAAAAATTAAAATAATTTCAAATTTTCAAGCTCCAATTTTTTCCTCCGAAATTAAGTTTTAAAAAGCCCTGTCTAAAATTGTTTGCTAGATATATCTTATTTCCTTCTTTAATACATGTAGAAACACTAAGAGAATAGGCTCACTGAAAATTAGATTTATGCTTGAACTAGTTTTTGAACAGAAGTTTCGTAAAATGAAAAATATATTATATTTTGTGACAACAAGCTCTAAATTAAAAATCGTGATTTCTGTGCATTTTCTATTTGTAATACCTTCCGCTTGCTTATAAAGTATTTCCTCTACCCTTTGCTTCCCAAGACCATTCTCTAATTTTCTTTTTCCACCCTAACATTTATAACAATTTTTTTTATTTCAAGATGCTTACGCTCAGCTATATATATGAATCGTGCAAGCATCCAATACTTTGAAACGTGACACGCAGTTAAACGTAATTCAATGCCCCATTTTCAAATTATTGATTTGGATAGTTAACGAATTGTATAACAGCTATGTTTACATTTGGTTTTTTAAAGTTTTTAATTCCACAAATATGGTTCCTGGATTTACTGACTACCGGGTCCGGAATATTAACCTCCCCTGTTTCAAAACGCAGTTACAAACAAAACAAGATGTAAAGAAAAGTCTTTTATTGGTGAACAACAAATGCGATGCTATTTTACATTAATTAGTTTTAAAAAAATATATCCGCTAAACGGGAGAGGTTAATATGCCGGACCTTATATATAGTAGTTCCTCATTGGGGTTCTGAGTCTTTCCCTGCAAGCATTTTTAGCAAAATAGGATCAATTATATCTCTAAAAATTAGTTCAATTTCGCTCATTGATGTATATGACACTCTGAATGTTTTATGGCCATAGCGTTTTTCGTTACTTTCAGCTTCTGCCTTTCCGAAATTAACACAATGAATTTATACCTGCTATCCGTGTCTCGTTTGAAGACTGAAAATGAACAACCAAAACAGCAATTTTCAGGGCTGATAAAACCAGTGGTCGAAAGTCCATTATTTCGTATATCGCAATACGACGCAGTGGCGTAACGGAGAACATTAGGGTCCCTAGAACCCTGGGCCCCCGAAGTTGCGAGGGTGCACGTTACGCCACTGATACTATGCCAAACATTCTTTTGATTTGATCTTTTGTTGGTAACAAAAAAACAGTAAAAAAATAAACTATTGAAAAAATAATTAGACTATTTAATAAAATATATTATTTATTACAAATATTTAAATTTTACGTACTATATACATAGGATTATAATGAATCGGGGAAAAGAAAATCAAGGTTCGAGGGAGGGGGTACAGCCCCTTGGATCCCTCCTCTTGTGCACGCCACTAATGAAAACCACTGATATTCTTTCGAATTGCCGAATTGATATTTGTGTGATTAAAGAGACACAGCACGATTCAAATGACAAAAATTCAAATCTAATTGTATTAGCTAAATTATTCTTCATATATTTTTCTGCAATCTCGCAAAACTTAACAGCTTGAAGTTAAAAAATACCCATAGTTAAGATCACTTTTATGTCCATTTTTATTTATATCCCTAGGGCAAATAAAAACTTTAAATTAATTTATTCCAGAAAAGGAAAAATAACTAGTTTATCTTCATTTAAAATGCTAAGGCTTTTTCTATTGCACCAAATGCTTTCATATTTTTTCTAGCTATTGCTATCAATATACGTAACAAACGTTTGGATATATTTATATATATAAACGCTTTTTTAAATCAAAACAATACTTATTTTTTAAAAAATAGTTGAATTTGGAATTTAAACATTTTTTCAAGGAATTTTCGATAAGCATTCATAAAAAATATGTTTTACAAATATCAATCATGTAATCATAAAACTCGTTCCAATGTTTGCAATGCATAGTTCAGTGTACTTGTAAATTAATTTTTATGTGTACATTAATTATTGTAGGGGGAGAAGCATTTTCAGATCCCTTCATGAACTTTTAAATTTTCCTTAAAAAAATTAAGTGGTTAAGGTTTTTAGGTATTTTGAGCAGAAAACTGTTATATAATATATATACATGAGGGCAACCAACAATTTTGTTAAAACCAGTAAATCAAAGTATTTTTCTTATAAATCATACAATGTCCTTTTTCCATTACTTATTTTTATCCTTCAGTTCATGCTCTCCGAATCTCTAATGACCTAATATCCATATTTTGGACCAAAATCACTGTTTATCCGGTCCGTATTCGAAACTTATGCAGGGTCTGACACAGGAGCTTTGAAAATGCAGTCAAAAAGTGTTTTTCTAAAAAACAAAAAAATTAAGAAATATTTCTAATTTTCGTACGATTAAATATTTTAAAGAGATGCATTTGGACACTTAAAAATATTAAAAGGAAAAACCCATATTTAAAAAAAAATTTCACATGGTTTATGTATTGACCCCATTTAAACACAAAATAAATCTTAGAGACATATGGTAGCTGATATTTAATATTTCACATGTCTTCTGGCAAATTAAGTTGGATTTCTCTAATTTATATTTTTTTGGAATAATATCTCGAGTATGCAATGCAGTTGTTTACTGATTGAGTTATCAGGGATTTGGAGCAGCAAAGGTTATTTTATCTTATGCAATATGTTATTTCGATTTTGAGCAACTCAGTTTCAAACTTGACTTTAATCCACTACTTAGAATTATGAAACACAGTTACGTGTAATATGATCTTTTAGTATATCTTTTATCCTTTAAAACACTTAAGTCAAATATTTATGCTCAGGATTCCATAAAATTTCCAAATTTCTAAGTGCATGAAATAATGAATTAAATTGGACAACTATTATTTTAAATTAAATTCTTCAAGAAAAGTGAATGTAACCTAACTCAAAACATAATACCGATTATTACTCGAATAAAGTCAATTCCGTAACTTTTATCGAATTATCCTAATAGGATTACTTCAGAATGTTAATTACTGTTTTTTTTTTCTGTAAGCAACGCGAATGTTGGGAAATAATGTCTTGGAAAAACATTGTCTTAATGCTTTCGGTTTCACAGCGTAAAGTTCCTCAAATAGCTCCGATTAATACCTTTTGAATATTGGTTTATAACAGGTAATTGGATTTCGGCATTGCTACATAATCATTACTTCCTTTAATAGTGAAATAATGTTACGGATTTGAGCCTTGAGTTTCATGATGGTGTCGCATATTTCTGTGTTCCGGACCAGTGGTTGTAAGTCGTTTCCGCTTTTTGCAGACTAATTCTCAACACAAAACGGTGTCACGCACGATTATTATTTTTTTTAATGCTGAGAAAGATAAAGAATGTGGGATATTCAGATTGTCGAAATTTATGATGAATGATACAAATAAGAAATACTATGTTCACTTTCAATTTCTTTCTGATGGAAAAATTTAGTTGGATTACGTTTACCTTTTTTTCGACCTGTGCAGTCTCGAGAGTTTTTTTTTTTTTTTTTTTTTTTTGAGAAATATAATACATATTTTTTTTTGTTTTTACGTAGAATGAACCAAATCAGATCTATTCATTTTCAAAAAAAATTTACGGAGTATCATTCAAACGCATAAAATCATTTTTATAAAGTAGTTTTGGATAATGTCTATTTCTAAAGCTCTATTTCACCAGAGGCTTATTCAGTTGTTCGTGCAATGAATGCTTCTAACGACTTCCTGCTTCTGACCGACACAGAAGTGGAGTCTTCTAACTGTAGCAAATACGTGCCGCAATTCTGAAACATGGAAACATGGTCAAACACCTGAGCAATCTATTGAGAGGGTCTAACTAATATGTGTAACTTGAGAATTATGATTTGCTTTTTTGCGAAATAATGAACAAATGCTCGCATTCCTCATTCAAAAGGGGATTGTACTTTCGTACTATCACAATCATGCCAACTTTCTTACTGTCGTATTCACTGATTTGGTAACCATGTGCTTCACTCACATTTCATGTTTTTTTCCACTTGCCTCTATTGTAAGCCTAACCGTTCGTTCATATGGCATTCTCGAATACTAAAATGACGAGTCTGGGATTTCTTGAATAATGAAATTTAATGATAAAATAAATAACAGTAATATAATTATAAATAATAATTATATATAATAAAATAATGTAAAATTAATAAATAAAATTAAATAATAAAAATTTGTTATTCTTTTTCTATTATTGATTATTATTTATTTACAATTACTTTTTATTTTTCATAGTATTTTTCGACTCTACCATGGTATTTCGTTTTTAGAATTCGTTCAGTTTTATTCAATATCATCAATATGGTTGCAATAGTACGCAAGTACCACAAAAGGATTTATAGTATTTAATCTTTTTCTTTCTGGAAACTTTTAATCATAAAATCTTAGCGGAATACTTCCTTTCAAAAACAAACCCTTCCCTGGCTATAAACCTGATTTCAATTTTTCTTACTGAAACTGTGTGTTTCTGTTATATTTGATTATTTTTATTATGTAACTTTTATGTGATTTATAGTATTTTCCATTCAGAAATTCGTTTATTTTTTACTGATTTGCCCTTCATTAAAAAGAATTCTCCAACAATAATATTGAATAATTTACAAAATAGATGTTAAATTATCTTTTTTAAATTATCCTGCAAATTTTTTCGTAATTCTGTAAATGTCCACAATTCTGAAGATGTTTGTCAAATAAGGTTTATTATAAATTTATCAACTTCCGTTCACTCAAACATTGACGAATTTGTAGATAAGTGCAGAGTGCACTGAGAATTGCGCCGCGTGCCATAGGTTACCAATTTCTGCTCTTGATAATAATTTCAAGAATTCTAAATAAAGGCCTGCTGAAAATGTCGATCCAACGGAAATTATATATATTACAAAACAAACCATTGATAATAAATATACTCGTGGCATTTTTTTTTTTGAGCATCTATACTTATGCACCTCGTGACAGTCATCAGTGTACCTTTATAGTCATACGTACTGCATTTAGGTAACTGATATTTAAAGGTTAACTATACCAGAGAATCATAAGTTTAGTAAGATTGTTTCTCTCAATTTGTATGGTGTGAAATATAGGGAATACCTGTATATATATCCATTTTGTTAGATTGAATGACTATTTTCAATGTTGAAATAGTAACATGTGAGCTATTGGAAACTTATTTCGTTATTTTGAAACACTATTAGGTGACTAGATCGTCACTTGAGCAGACACATCACACCAACGAAAAGTTTGACCCCGGAGTGGATGATAGTTATATTAACGTCGCACTATAAATTTACGCGAGTAATATTGGTGACGGACCTTGTACTTTTGAGCCATGGGCAAGTGACAAGGATAACAATTAAGCTAGATTCCCGTTCCTATCTTCCTCCATCACACCAACAGGAGGATGTTTGAGTCTCAACAGATTTAGCCTGAAAAGTCATTACCTACATGGTGGATCTTCAGCAGCTCGAACTCGTGACATGCCATCCACGAGTCCGTGACCTTCACCACTAGGCTACTACAGCCACGAGTTTGACCCCGGAAAAATTGTTTAACACCACTAAATACAATTTAAGGCAAAAAAGGCCACGATTTTTACTTACTATTCTTTGGTTTTGAGTCAAGTTTTTAAGCCTAAATTGACGGGCTACCTCTGTGCATTGCTTCATTTGTGCATTTCATATATAATGCGATTTTAATTATATTAATATTGATTCACACTGCCTAGTTGAATATTAATGATTAACTTAAAAATAAAATAATGCTAGATATCAGAGAAATGTACCTCAAATTTAAATAACTGGGATATTTAAAAAATTTCTAACTTCTTTTGTGGCGTCAGTTACTAATTACTAAGAGTTCTCTCTCTCTCTCTCCTCCGATTTTTTAAGGTGGCCACGGTAGCCAAGTAGTCTAGGCATCGGATCATGGCTAGCGTGTCAAGAATTCGATCCCAATACCACTAAGGACCTGCCGTGTAAAAGAGCGATGCACGTTAAATCTGTCGGGAGCTCAAACGTCCTCCCGTTGGTGTAGTGTGGTAGTTAGGAAAGGGGGTGCCAGCTCAGGTGTCGTCCGCGTCACTTGACCATGGCTCAAAATTACGTGGACAGTCGCCAAAAGTCCTCGTATTGCTAAACAGAGCGACGTTAATATTCACTCACTCACTCACCCGATTTTTTAAGACTATGAAAGTTTGTTTCAGGCATCTTCTGCCTTTATTTTTTTTAACTTTGCTCAGAATCTTTGCTTTGATATAGCAAAGTTCACGTAATAGTACACGATTCTATAACGTAGTTATGTACCCAGGAAAAATTCATTATACAATTCTCCTCACAGTAATGTTCAAATAATCTTAAAAAAGTACTGGTTTGATTTTGAAACTATTTATTGAAATATATGAACAGTTTTTTGAATATGTGTAACAGCTTTCGTTTCTTAGATATCTTAAGATTTCTTTTAATTGCCGCCAGCTATCGGTAACATAGTTAAACAGAGCGTGCATGCTGGATTCGTGAAGAAATAAGTTTGACTAATGAGTATTTTCCTTGCAGCAGATTTAAATTTTGAGCAACTTGAGATGTTTTATTGGAAAGATAACTTTTATTAGAAAGCCTTACCAAAATCATCCTTCAATTTTTCAACATCTCAATTTCACGTCCATTTTGCACTTCGTGGACAGGATTGCCACAGTAACATAGAACCGAGTACATTAATTTTGCCTTTAAGACTTAATTTGATTTAGAGTATTCTTTATACACAGAGACAGTGATGAAACTCGTAACTTTTTTCTAAGGTAATATAATGGACGGTTGCGAATTCATGGGCGGCGTTTTCGAATAGCGAGTTTCAAGCCTTGTGTCACTGAAGCACCATTGTTTAGAGGGTTTGATGTAAGTAAATCTGTCAAGGCTCAAAGTTCTCCATGACCTGGTGTGGAAGTTTAGAAAGGAATTCCAGATCAGAGGTTTCGTCCTCGTCACTTGAATTTATATCAAAATTACGAAGTCTAACTCTAATAGCTCTGTGCGACGTAAATAAAAATCATGTCATTTTAATTTTGCTGGTTAATTCCATTAACCATGTAGCCAACTCATACCATCCGTCGATTTATTAATCTATAGTGGCTCTTTTTATCCATTGTTTACAGCGCTGCCCCTATCAATTGTTCCACTAACGTGTAGCAGTTTCTATTATTCCGTGTGACAATTTTCAATGCAAACACGTTTCGAACATTGTCAACCACGAGCCGCTCGCCATGTGGCGTATCAAAATAAAATTACAAAAGTTTATTTGTATACTTATTTGTTTATCGAATACGTAACTTGGATGCATTTTTTTGTCTCTTTTAAAATAAATAGATAGTCTGATTTCAAAAAATTTTAATTAGCGGTTTTTGCACATTCAAACTTCACTTTCATTCGTAGAGTTTTGCTTATTTGTATAATTCTATGTAGAACTAGCCGTTGCCCACCCACTTAGATGGGTAGTTCATGATGTTATATATATATATATATATATATATAATTATTAATATCTAAGTCCTAGAATTAAGATTTCGTCTGTAACTGTCGCCTCTTAATAAAAAAAAAGGGCAGAACTCATCTAATTTGTATTTTCTAAATCTCTTTAAAATTGAAGTAGAGAATAATGTTTGCACTTTCGTAACCCTATAACCAAGTGGATTCCCGCAAAACCAATTTTCGGTGGATCTCTACTCTGTAAAATGAACATGCAAGCCAAATTTCAAGTCTAAATCTAACAGGGAAAAAACGAAATTTTTACTATGAATACTCTTGTAATCCCGTTGGGAGTCGTTTTCCAAAATAACCGTTCTTGGCGGATTTCAATTCAACAAAAGAAAAACGCAAACCAAATTTCATTATTATAGTCCTTGTAGTTCGAAAAAAGGAATATTTTTGTCAGTACGCCCCAGTAACCCCCTGCTCCCTCCCCCCAGGAGTTGATTCTCGTAAAATACATTCTTAGTGGATCCCTATTCAACAAATCCCTGCTTAACAAATTTGAAGTATGTAGGTTCAACAATTCAAAAACAGGAATTTTTTTTCTACAACTCCTCTTGACCCCTCGCAACCCTCCTTAGGGGTCGATTTTCGTTTTACTTTTTGTTAGAGGAACTCTATTCCATGAAAGGACCAATGCCTACCAATTTTCAAGCAGGTAGATCTAATAGTTTAAAAACGGAAATATAAATCGATTACGCCACTTAATCTCCCGAAATGAAATTTGGTGGTTGATATTCGTAAAACCCATTTTGTAGCGGTTCTCTACTCTACAAAAGAAACCTGCTTACCAAATTTTAAGACAGTACGTCTAATAGTTTAAAAATAGTGATAATTATCTATAACGCCCCTTGAGCCCCGCAATGCTACTTGGGGGTCGATTTTCAGAAAACACATTATATAGGGGATCTTTAATCCATGAAAGGATTCTGACTATCATATTTCAAGACTGTACGTCCAGTAGTTTAAAAATGGAAATAATTATTTATAACACGCCCCTTAAGCCCGCAACGCCACTTGGAGGTCGATTTTCACGAAAAGCATTTTGTAGCGTATCGTTACCCTATGAGAGAAATCTGCTTACCAAATTTCAATACTGTGCGTCTAATAGTTTAAAAATCGGAGTATTTATTTATATATCCCCTCGCAATATATTTATAAGTATATTACATTAGTGTAAATGTGTATTTATTTTTTACTAGCTGTTACCCGCCCGCATCGCTGGGAATTTCATGATGTTTTATAAATTTTTACTGCTTATATATATGTATAAATTATTGATATCCAAGTAATGCATTAAGAATTCGATTGTATTGAAAAATATACTTATACCTGTAACTGTCGCCTGTTGATAAAAAAAAGGGGGCAGAACTCATCTAATTTGTGTTTTCTAAAAATCTCTAAAATTGAAGCATAGAATGATGTTTGCTCTTTCGTAACCCAAAAACCATGTGGATTCCCGCAAAACCAATTTTCGGTGGATCTCTACTCCGTAAATTGAAGATGCAAGCCAAATTTCAAGTCTAAATCTAACAGGGAAAAAAAGTTTTACTATCAAAATCCCGTAATCCCGTTGAGAGCCGTTTTCCAAAATAACCGCTCTTAGCAGATTTCAACTCAACAAAGAAAAATGCAAACCAAATTTCATTATTATAGTCCTTGTAGCTCGAAAAAAGTAATTTTTTTTGTCAATACGTCCAGTAACCCCCTGCACCCCCAGAACTTGATTTGCTTAAAATTATTCTTAGTGGATCCCTATTCAACAAAAGAAACATGCTTAACAAATTTCAAGTATATGGGTCTAACAATTAAAAACAGGAATTTTTTTTCTGTAACTCCTCTTGACCCCTCGCAACCCTCTTGGGGGTCAATTTTCGTTTTACTCTTTGTTAGAGGAACTCTATTCCATGAAAGGAACATGCCTACCAATTTTCAAGCAGGATGATCAAATAGTTTAAAATGGAAATATTTATCAATTACGCCTCTTAATCTCCCGAAATTAAACTTGGTAGTTCATATTCGCGAAATCCATTTTGTAGCGGTTCTCTACTTTACGAAAGGAATCTGCTTATCAAATTTCAAGACTGTACGTCTAATAGTTTAAAAATGGGGATAATTATTTATAACGCAACTTGAGCCCCGCAACGCCACTTCTGGGTCTGTTTTCACAAAACCAATTTTGTAGGGGAATTGCACACTATGAAAATAATCTGCTTAGCAAAATTTGAAGACTGTGCGTCCAATAAATTAAAAATGCAAAAAAAAATAAATAATCAATAACGCCCTTTAAATCCCCGCAACGCGGCTTAGGGGTCGATTTTCACAAAACACATTTTGTAGTGTATCTCTATCCTATGAGAGGAATCTGCTTACCAAATTTCAAACTGTGCGTCTAATAGTTTAAAAATAGAAATAATTATTTATATCTGCCCTTAACACCACGCAACACCCCTTGGGGGTCAATTTTTCCCAAACCTGTTTTGTAGCGGATATTTACTCCATGAAAGAAACATTCCTACCAATTTTCAAGCAGGGAGGTGAAGTAGTTTAAAAACGAAAATATTTATCTAGTACGCTACTAAATCCCCCGCAACGCCATTTAGAGGTCTGTTTTCACAAAACCTTCTTATAGTTGATCTCTAATCTATGAAAGAAATCTACTTATCAAATATAAAGACTGTGCGTCTAATAGTTTAAAAATGAAAATAATTATCTATAACGCCCCTTAAGTCCCGCAACGCCACTTGAGGGCAATTTTCACGAAACCCATTTTGTAGCGTATCTCTACCCTATGAGAGGAATCTACTTACTAAGTTTCAAGACTGTACGTCTAATAACTTAAAAATCGGAATTTCTAACGCCCCTTAAACCCCCGCCCCGCAAACAATTGCTGCTAATTTGAAATTACAAACAGACACTTCAATTTTATTTATTTGTATAGATATAGATTGGGATTATAATAACTATTGTTTAAATGTGACTAAAAATGTAAATAAAAAAAAAGAAAGTATTAAAACTAACCGTAAAACTTATCAATTTTTTGTTTCTTGCATTGCTTTTTGCTTACGAAGCCTTGATTTATTATTTTTAAAAGTGCATCCGAAACAGCCGATGCTCTACTTAACTGAACAGTGAGATAACTATCATAAAAAAAAATTATGGCACGTGTCAGCGTATTATCATGTGCGCGTAACACTGTTATGTCTCATGAAGAGCATCGGTCGCCAGTAACCAAAACAACGACTTCATTAGCTCAGCTTGGCGTTCAATTTGGCGTTCATCTTGGCATTCAGTTTCACGTTCACCCGTATAGTTTCCGTTCCCGTAAGAATACGGGAATAAAATATAGCCTATGTTACTCCCCGTTAATGTAGCTTTCCATTAGTGAAAGAATTTTTAAAATCGCACCAGCCGTTTCCGAGATTAGCCGGAACAAACAGACAGACAGACAGACAAAAAATTTTAAAAATTGGTTTTTTTTTATGAGTACCGTATATACTTTTAGTGCATTAAGTAAAAAGCTGCTAATTTGAAATTACAAACAGACACTTCAATTTTATTTATTTGTATAGATAAAAGCTTGTCGCAAGATTAAAGCACTCTTATTGACTTAGAAAATTTTAAGAAATTGAAATCAGTCAGATCAAGTTATTTAATTTACTTGTTTATCTACACCGGAAAATCTCCGACAAGCTTTTATATCATATAAATTGTGTAATGGCGTTATAAGTTGATAGTAAAAAAATTTTAAAGAAAAATTTATTTTATTCTTATTAGCGCGTTTAAATAAAAGCTTGATTTTAAAAAAGATTTTTTACTTTTAATTTATTTTTTACTTTTTAGTTATCACTGGACAGGTTTCTGAGTCTGTTCATCTTATTCAACGCATCATTGTTGCTAGGTATTAGCCGGTTATTTTCGAACAGTCGAGCTAAATGAATTCTCGCAAAAAGGGTACTAGACGAAAAACACACTTTTTTCGTAAATCCGTAAAATTTAAGCAATTATTTCAATCTTCGTACAGATCTTGGGTAATATTATGCTACACACGAAAAAAAGTTTTATGAGATTTTCTTCAAAAATGACAAAGTTATTAAATATTAAAATTTTAAATATTTTTTGAAAAATCGTAAAAAAAAAATTTTTGACATTTTATTTTTTAAATGACTGATTCTAGATGAGCAAATCATGAGCTGTTTTAGTACGGAATGTCGATTCATTTAAACAAAAAAAAAATCATGCGCGTCGATTTAGACATTATTTTCATAAAAACGCATCCATTTTGACTTATTTAAAAAAAATCGTAAGAAATACAAATATTATTTTGTAAAAATCATTATACCGTATCGGGACGAAGTAAATGTTTTTTCCGATTCTATAATTATTTTTTGTCCGAGTTTCATAGATTAAAGTTAGAATTTCTATAATACTCCATCTGAGTTTAACTTGGTAGCGTTGAGAAAGGCGTTGGTACCAATCTACTTGAAAAATAGCTCTACTTTTTTTTGTTTTGAATTTAAATCCAAGAAAATAGATAGAAATTTGTAAAAAAAAATTGCATATGTTGTAGAAATTAGATTATTTTTACGTTGTAGAAATGTAATTCTTTTTTAGACAAAGTTAATTAATACAGTCAATAGCGCAACGTTATGAAATTCCAGTTTGGCTGAAAACCGATTTTCGACGCCAACTTTTGTCATTGTTGTAACAACAAAATTATTACAACAATGCAGATATATCCAAGTTGGCGCCCAAAACTAATTTAACGTTTTTAATTAATATATTTTTAATTAATTGCAATATCGGAATATAAATGGTCAAAACATGCATTGTCATCCAAACTAAACGTGTATACAAAATTTCAGCTCAATGCGATGACGATATCAGCTTCAAAATTGAGTTGCAAGATTCCACCCGAACAAATTACATACATACATACATACATACATACATACATACATACATACATACATACATACATACATACATACATACATACATACATACATACATACATACATTGTAAGTTAAATAAAAGCTTTTAAAAAGGAGTATAAATGAACATTTTTTTAGTAGACTATAGAACAAAAAAGGCGACTCACCAAGAAGACTTGTCCTATGAAGACAAAAATTGGTAGGTAGAAATATCATGTACAGAATTTTAAAAAAAATGATTAAAATTTCAGTAAAATTGAATGATTTATTTTAGAGTTACATAGTTACAAAGTAATAAGGTGTTGACCCACCTCTAGCCTGGATGCAAGCTGCCACCAACGTGGCACAGAGTGATAAAGCACCCTGATGGTCACCTGCGGTATTTCTTGCCAAATTTGCTCCAATGGTCAGGCCAGGTCATCAACATTCCCTGGTAGATGCAGCCGCCTTCCCATCATATCCCAGACATGTTCGATTAGAGAGATATCTCTAGCAATCTGGCTGGCCAAGGAAGTGTTTGACAAGCTGTAAGACAGATCACAGCTGCACTTGCCATATGCGGTCTGGCATTATATTACTGAAAAATATGGGTACCGCAAAAGGAACGGTAGCCAAACAGTTCTCAGAATGTCGTCGACGAACCGCTTTGCCGTAAATGTGACTCTAATGGTGACCAAAGGGCTCCGGCTGTCAAAAAAATGGCACCCTAGACCGTAATTCTTGTTTGAGGGCCTGTGTGGTGTGCAATAGTGAAAAGCAGGAAAGGCACCTGCCCTGGGTGTTTCTTCGATTATCGTCAGGGCACAGTTGGAAGTGAGATTCGTCGCTAAACACTGTACTTCTCCAGTGAGCATGATTCCAACCTGATAGAGCTAAGCACCACTGTAATCTGACTCGACAGTGTGTAGGCGTGAGTGGCAGGTGGCGTAGCGGTCAGTGCGAACGTAAATTTCGCTTCATCAGCCGTGTGTGAATGGTCATGATAGACACTGGTGTGCGGGTCGTGCGTCTGATGGTTGATAACGATGAATCTGACAATCAATCTGTCCTCCCAATCTGCTGTGACTCTAGGTCAACTGCTACCATCACGACGCTGAAATCTGCCAATGCCCCCCCATTCTTGGCAGCTTTTTCAAATGGCCACATCGCTTCGGCCTATATGACGAGCGATTCCTCGATTTTCTAACCCTGCCTCTTTCAATCCAATGATACAACCACTTTCAAACTCTGACAGTTGCTCGTAATGAGCTCGAATCCTACGGCAAGGCACTTTTTCAGTCGTTGCAAGGTATCCTAAATCGCAATGCAACAGAAATTTTGACCATCAGATTGAGAATCGCCTCTTGTAGACACCTGCTGAGTGCGCAGTTCCGATGCGCTGTAGCACCCATTATTCATTCATTGGACATCATATTCTAATTATCTGCATGTTCGGTACAAATGTTTTTGCATACGAAATTTCATTACAATTGGACAACTGGTGCGTCGTTTTTTTTTTTGTTAGTGTGTGTATTTAGGGTCACTTGTATTAAAATATACAAATAAAATTGTTTCATAATAGTAAAAAGTTAACTCCGAAAATAATGTGAATTTTTCGAATATCCCAGATCAAGCCTTTCACAGAAGTTGTAGCAACATACAAGCAAAATATTATTCTTATAGAAGCCTTTTCTATAAAAGGAGAATGTTTTGAATATACGTCATTTTTTTCTTCATTTTTAGCCTAAAAATTGCATAAAATAATTTTTTTATTGCAATATATAATATTCTTAAAACAATTTTAAATGCATATTCTAATTAGAGTGTCACTAAATATCCAAAATATTATTCATTTATACTCTTTCTCAAAAATCACATTTCTTTGCTTAAAGATCTTCCACGGTTCAAAACCTTAAAGATTGGAAAGTTTCTTCAAGAATTTCTACGACACAAAAGTAAGGGAAGACGAATGTTTTGTTTTTAGTTAAGTGTTTTGTTTTAGTGTTTTTTGGATAAGAATACAGTTTTACACTATAATTAACTTGTCAGGAGGAGAAAGTGCAATTTGAACGCGTTCCAACAGTCTGCTGATTATATTCTCATTTATAATCGTAATTACGTCTAGTTGAAGATTTTTTTTCAGAAAAAAAATGTTTTTCATTAATATAATAAAATGCTAATTAAAAATGGCGGAACTCTTTTAATAAATAATTGAATAAATTAAAGGATATAACATGTTAATTTTGTCTTGAGAACAGAAAATATAAACCCTTTTCAAATAGATATGATTCTTTGAAATTAAAATTAAATAACTCGATTCTTGTACACATTACTTATAAAGAAATGAGGTTACAAAAAAGTGTAATATGTTTAAAATGCAGTCATAATTTTAGAAATTATAAGAATATGAAAGTAAGAAGTATTTCTGTAATAAATATTAAGTAAATTTTACGTTGCTATTTTCTAAAACAGTAGCTTTTGATGTATAAAACTTTATAGAATTATAAAATGTATCATACTCTTTAAAAACCCTACCTTACTATTATATATATTTTTTCCTTTCAATTTAAAAGGTATTAAAATTTTTTTTTAAAATTTATGTAATTTTTTAATTTGTTAAAAAATATTATTTATTATCCAACTTACATAAAAATGCTATAGTATAATAGGGATATTATTAACTTTATAAATCAATTTATTGCTTGTAATTAGAGCTACTATTTTACAAAAATACTACTATGCCCAACGTAAAACTTAATTAGTATTTCTTATAAAAATGTTTCTTTTTTTATTTTCAAATTTTTTGAAGGGAAAAGTATATATAATAATAAGGTAGGATTTTTAAACAGTATGATACAATTTTTAATTCTATAAAGTTTTATACACCAAAAGCTACTACTTTAGAAAAATATCATGCACAACGTAAAATTTACTTAATATTTATTACAGAAAGGCTTCTTGTTTCATATTCTTATAATTTTTAAAACTATGATTATATTTTAAATGTTTTATAGTTTATTGAAACTTTTCCTTTATAAATAATGTGTAAAAGAATTGAATTATTTAATTTTAACCTCAAAGAATTGTATCTAATTGAAAATTGTTTATATTTCCAGCTCTCGAGACAAAATTAACAGTTGAATGACAATTATTTGAAAAAAACATAAAACAATGCAGTGTTAATATATTATCAATGTTCTGTTCAGCTTTTATTTACGGAAGGTACATCAAAAGTTTCGTGTTTTAACGTGTTTACAAACCTGATATTAATCACAACCTTTCCCAAGCCCCTTTTGAGTTCAGGAAAGCACATGTTGTAACTAACTATTTTCGCCTAGAGTTAAATTTGTAGTTTACTCATTCAGGATCTATATTTAAATTTCGTGACAGTCTTTTTGCTTTGCTTAAGGAAAGAGACACAAGTCAGCAATTTCTTGGAACACTTGCTCTAACTAATAACAGCACAAAAGTTTCCTAAAGCATATGAAACTTTCTTTCCTTTAGTGAAAAGTTAAATCTAGACTTGCGGATCTAATTAAAAAAAATGGCCATTTACGGTTCCGTTGGTACGTTCAAATTAAAAATTAGACTTTTAGAACTAATAACAGATGCTTTGAAAAAAAAATTGTTTTAAAAGCATTTTATTTTTCTGTTCGAATTGTAAAATGTTTTCAAGCAATAGAACATTTTTTTTAGTAAAGTATTTATACGTTGTGTTTAACTCAAAGCATTTATGTTCGAAAACAAATTTTTTATCAAGTGTTCCAAAAATAAAATACTAAACAAGATTTTTTTTATTGAAAAATTTGCTCAAGCGAAAATTTAACATATATATATAAGGTCTAAACATTTATATTTTAGCAGCAATTAATATGTATTCATAAATAATTCTAAAAAAAAAAATGGCTTTTTAATCATTTTCAACTATGATTTACAAATATTTAGGAATTCTTTCAGGACAAATAATCGAAATGTAAACTTTTAAGAATTCAAAATACAACAAAATACAAAGTAGAACAACAAAATGTAAAACAAACACACATACACAAAATAATATTTCGTAAATATATCATCTTTAGGATACAACAAGAAGTTTTTTAAAAAATACATTGACATTTATTTTTTTTCTCTTATAATTTATTGCTGCAGGAATTTTTACTATTGATAACCGGTTTTAATTCAACCGATCTTCGATTCAACAGACAAATCTTTGTCTTTAGAATTCCTAGCGGGGTGTAATGCAGAAATTAAAAATATTGGGTACCAGCCGATGCCCTTTTAGAAAATTAACTTTGCCATAAAATTGCGAAGCCCACCGCCAGTAACTATCGTACGGCATCAGGTTAAATAATATCCAGTTGAATGTCTTTTTCTGTTGCGGTAGGCATATCTTGTGGTGCAAATATTCTTATTGCAAAGATTTTAATTATTCTATAAGGCTACAATAATTTCTTCAGGTTGCTTATATATCATGCTATCAACCAATTTTGTAAAATTACAATACTTCCGCAAATCAAAAGATATCGCCAAATGCTGTTATCGCAGACGCGAATATGATTGCTGTGTTTGTACATGCGGGGAAAGATGGGTTTCCATTATTGGCTGCATAATGCGGCATTTGGCAACGTTTTTTTCAACGACTAATTGGTCGATGGTACCTTATTCAGTATATGTCCCGTAAGTTCAGCTTAAATGATCATTTCAAGGACTTACGCGTGTTCATTTTTACAAACTTTGCACTTCCAATGCATTTGAAACTTTTTAATAAAATTATAATACGGTAATAGTAGACCCCACTTGCGATCTTCTTAAGCAAACCGTATATAGCATGAAGTGGCGCGCATATCCAGAGGACAGAACGCGGTACCTTTGGTTCCATAAGCACATAACATACCACTAGACGAAAAGGATCACTTCAGTCCGGTGGCTGTTACTGGCTTATATAGATGATATCGCTACACACTCCCCTACCAATGATTCGGTGGATAGATGAACGAACGATACAGTTGTTATGGCGAGCGTGTGAGTTGTTGCTGTTGCGTCATTTGGGTCTGACGGCTTTGTTTGTTGCGTCATGTGTGTCTGACAGCTTTCTTTGCTGTGTCACGTGGGTCTGTCAGCTTTGTTTTGCTGTGTCATATGGGTCTGACGACTTTTGGTTGCTCTTGTGGCGGGTAGATGGCGCCACGACAGCTGCGCGAAGGATACGTTTTTCTTAGCTCAGTCTCAAGGTCAACAATGAGGAGGATAGAACATACGACCTTTTTGGTTCCGCAAGCACGTAACATACCACTAGACCAAAATGATAACTTCTGTCCGGAGGCTGTTACTGGCTTATATAGATGATTCCGCTACAAGCATATGTTGTCAAATACTTATACAAACGGTAACACGTAACAAATAAATACGCGCGACTTACAATCTCCCAAACCTAGACACAAACCGACGGCTTGCTTTCAACTAAATGGGTGATGATGCTGTATGGTTGTAGGCCTAGGCCTGGACATGGACGATGGACGTCATAATAAAACAATCTTGCCACTGTTGCCATTTGGTTTATAATTTTGAATGTAGAGTCAATTTCCAGAACTTTCAAAGAATATGTCCGAGAATAAATACGGACATTAACATTTGACGCTAAGCAAATAATATTTGACGATTAAAATTATTTCAATTATGATCTTCTTGAGGTCAAATCGAGAACGATATGAGGCCCTCCTGAGGCCGAAACTAGGCCCATGCTTTGACAAGTCTCTAATCTTCATAATAGCATTCTAGAAAAAATGGCGAGATAAATTTAATGCACTTTGGCAATGAATCTGTATCATACTCATATATATTTTCAAGCTTTTCTTTCTGCAGCATTGGAGATATTATAGAAAGAATAAATTTAAGTTTAGCTCGGACGCGAAGGTATTAACTCAGTACATTTCAAAGCTGTTATTCTTAATTATTCGGCATTCTGGGTATATTTTTACATGTGTTTTGATCAAAAGGAAATATAAACTACATCTGTGTGATGCTAAGTGACACGCAAACATGTGAATTGGCCAACACGATTTGTTTAATCAGATGCTTACTGAATGAAGCAGTCACGGATTGCAAAGTTTGAGAAAGAAATAACCTTTCGCTTCAAGATTCGTGCTTTTTCTGCAACCGATGAAAAAATTTATTGTCGAGAATAAAGTGTCAGTTTATAAATTCTGAATAATATTAGAAATTTTAAAATATAAAGGAATAATTTTTTTTAAGTACGCAATGGATGTACTATATCCCATCCATTAGCGTGCGAGAGTTAGAAGGAAAAACTAACCACAGAGTAAAAAAAATCACAATTTAATTACTATTCTACCAACGACACAAATTCACCAATCTAAGTTAAGAAATGCACCAATTGATAAATACAGGAGCAATCGCGAAGTAGACGAGATAATTGAAGACTTAATAATAAATCGGATCACTTAGCACGTTCAGGCAATACACCTTATATTTGAAGATAATTTCTCAAGTCATGCAATCCAAACGGATTGAATACAATTTAACAACTAATTGACCAAATCGTCAATCTTAATATTAGTCAAATAATCTACGAAGTACTCTTGCCTAGCTTTACCTTATCTTAAGTTAATCTTCATGCTATCCTTTAGCTTCTAACCTCTCTCTCTCTCTTTCCCGAACCCGAAAGCTAATACTTAAATACATGACTATATGAGCCAGTAACAACCTCCGCACCATGGTGATCATTTTGGTGTAGTGGTTAAGTTACTCGGCTTCGGATCCAAAGGTCCCGGGTTCTGTTCTATCAGGATAAAAACACGCCACTTCACATTTGGAGAGGCCAGTTTTTTTTTTTTTTTTACATCTATCACGCCTTCTTTTATGGAGGAAGTTTTCAATTAAACAATATTTAAAGAAAGATTCCCCAAGAGGATTGTTAGGAAAAACGTGGATAGGCCCGTTACAAGTATACAGGTGACTGTGCAAACCTTTTCCCATCTATCAAATAAATAGCTGAATGTGATATTTAATTATTTTCCAAGAATAGTTTGACGTCAAATACATGAGTGTTTATCGTCGCTCTGTAAAGTAATACGAGGGTCAACGGTGACAGACCTCGTAATTTTGAACCATGGTCAAGTGACAAGGACGACACCTGAGCTGGCACTCCTTCTCCAAAGTACCACACCACGCTAATGAGAGAATTTTAAGCCTCGACATATTCAACAAGCATCATCCCCTCTACACTACTGATCTTCAGTGGCACTAGGACTCGAACTCATGATACACCGGCCAAGAATTCATGACCATAATTGTTGTAAATTAAATGCTAAAAGAATAGATGACGCTGCAAGTCATCTGAGAGATATACTTTTAGCTTATAGAATCAGTTATATAATGTTCTTTGTCCTGTGTACATATCTTCATCTTCTGTGTCTGTCGTCTAATAAACCAAAATGTCTAACAGGATGGACAGAATTTATGGAATTATATAAAAATATAATATATATATATATATATATATATATATAATCGTCTAAAAATGACACACGGAATTAAGGATTTAGGAATTATAACAATAATCACTACGCTACCACGGCCACTGTTTTGTTAGAAACATCTTTCCACCTGCAATTATAATTTTCATATTAATCATTTCGTATTAGGAAAAGGTAATTCCTTTTTGAAATAAAGGGTATGAAAACTAAGTATTTCAAACTTACTATTATATATTTAAATATAAATATTAAAACAAATCTTACTCTTTTTTAAATTATAATTTAGTTCATAACATATAAAACAATGATAACAAATTGTTGCACGAAAATGCAGAAATTCGCTACTTAGAAATTTTACAGAATTTTTTCATTTCACCAAAAGCAAATTTTAATTGGATTTTCTTACCATTTTTATTATTGACATTTGTATTTATATTCCAATATAATAATCGTCATTTCTTGTTAACGCCTTTATTATCTTTTAATAAATTATTTTCTTAGAATCAAATAAGAAGTTAATATTTATTTGGAAATTGCTTTTTGAATGGTACGTGTTAAACGAAACGTAACAATTAAATTGACTGCAACTGCAACTAAATATTTAAAAGTTATGAGCTTCATTCTGTATTATATCAGTTTAACATTTTTTAAATTTGTATTACATTAATTTTATATTACATTGTTTCCTTATTATTAAGATATATCTAATATTGCTCCATTAAAACAATTCCAACTCTAAAAGACATGTAATGTACAACTTTGAATAACAATTAATTATTTATTTATTCCAAGTATAGAAGAGTTCAGTATGTTAACAGTCAAAAAGCCTTACTTAAGAGCAAGGCAATGACTTTCATAATCAAATAATTATAATAATATCCACCAACTACTATTACTTGTTAAATCAGTCCATTTTTTATTATATTCCTGCTTTTGAAAGGGATTCGCAAACTTGGAACCACCAAACGAAGATCCGGCAACAAAAATCGAGAAAACTATTCCAATCTTACACAACCGTATCCATTCTTCCATCTCCGCTTGCGTTGTTGCAAACCATTAGCAAATGAATAGCCGGCCGGCCTTGGAGCGAAGTTTGCGCCATTATTTTTGACATTTCCTTTGCCCTTACACCTTCATGTCAGGAACCCGGTCACTTATTTATGATGAGAGAGAGTGGGGGGTTGTGCAATGACTCTTTCCCATCGATGGTCGAAAACGAAAGGTTGTGTTTGTTTGTAGGTAACCCAGTAAAAACATTATCGTCACGTGATAGTGTGAAAATAGATTTTTCTCATATTCCATGGAAGTAGAGTTATGTGCATGTATTTTTGCGTTGTGATGAATTATGTTTTGAGAATTTGATATTTTGAAATGTAGGGCTAAAAATGAAGGTAAGTCCAGGCGCTTTTAGGCTTAGGCACGGCAGGAGGACGTTAAAGATTGAAGGCGCAAAAATTTGGAGGACAGAAAAAGAGAAAATATTAAATTATAATCAATGTACCACCGCTACGAAGACAGTAAAGTGAAAAGCGATGAAAATGGTAATAAAATTATACTACTTTGAATTTCATATAACTTTACTATACTAATTTACAGAGGCTGGGTGGTTCGAGTTGCTTGTAACGTAAGAAATGAACAAGAATGGCCAAGTGAGTGAGTGAATATTAACGTCGTACTGTTCAGC
>BMAO01022172.1:0-29515 GCA_019973975.1 Trichonephila clavata
TCTTTCAACAATAACAAAATTATATGGTAGTTATTACAACGTAAGATTAAATTATCCAACATTGTCATACCAGCTGAGGTGATTCAGTTGATTTATAAGCTTGAGCGTTAGACAATATTTTTATTTATTCAGACCTGACGTCAAGAAGTTAATTGTGGGAATCTATACAACCCTCCCTCAATTTTCTATGAACCGCAAATGAAGTAATTATTATATGATAAAATGCTGCCTTTTTAACATGCAGCCTCAATATTAAAATTAATGTAATTTAATTTACTTTCTTGACATAGCTAATATGTTTCTAATACCATCCTTAATAATGTTTATAAGAAATAATTATTTGTATAGTAATAAATAGTTGTGTATAATATTAATAAATAACTACTCATTCTTCATTTTCTGAGTAAATAAAATTTTTATTTACTCAGAAAATGAAGAACGAGAAACTCAGTCAAACATCTACTAAAAAAGGCATACTCGATTTTTTTTCTTTCTTTTTAACATAAAACTATAGGAGTATAACTGATGTTATTCACTAAAGGTAAATAAAGGGAAAAAAACAATCCATATACATATTACCTACTGTAACTCCCGCTTACGTTATTACTTGGGGTAAGCCAAAAGTAATTAATAGAATCGCGGGGTAAATTAATATATTTAATGACTTAAGATAGCACAGTTACAAAGAACAGACACTTAGACAATTATAAGTCAAACATTTAGAGAAAATAAGTGAAAATAAATAAAGTTTATATAGTCCAGGATTGGACATCGAAATGGGGAACGCACGCTTGTCCAGATCCAAACTATCTTGACGGTATTACAGTGTTTCGTACAGTCACACTTCCGGTCCAAGCCCATATTGTAATGCCGGCACCTACATTTCGGTCTTGGAACTATACCGTGCGTTACACTACTTAATAATAAATTATTATTTTATTTAGTGCAAAATTATATTCACAAACATATTAAAAGAATTTTCTAAGTGTATGCTGTATTAGAGACAAAACCTGTTTTAAATAAAAATATCTAGGATTATTTCTACAAATGAATTCATTTTAATATTATAATTTTTAGTTTTAATTTATTTAATATATTTTTATAAGAAAAAAAAAGTATGAATTTTTTTTGAAATTAATTAATTTAATACATCGAGGAATCTCAACAACATAGTTTATCAGATTATTAGTATAACATGAATTAGTTAAGATCGTTGCTTCTTAACTTTTTATAAAGATAAATTAAAATCACTAGCGAAATGAAGATTTGTTACAAGATATATGATACAAGAAAAAATACGTTTTTTTCAAGTTTTCCTATAAAATTTATAATGAAACGAGGCATTTCTCAACATCTACTATCAATACAGTCCCTTATCTAATTCTACATGATTAAGAAATCAGTTATTCTGTCTTTATTTCGAAGTCTTAATCAAAACACCTCAAAATCTACTTAAAACAAGCAACTTAATTTAAAATTTAATTAACGTTTCTTTCTGTTCTAGCGGACTAATTTCTACTGCACAGTATCCGCTAAAACAGAATCTTTCCAAGATTTGCATTAGATTAGTTCGCTAGAAAAATCTTTCTGTGTTTTTATTTTTCTACAACCTTCACGGCTTTTTATCGAAAATTTAAAGGGCAAAAAAATTTAACTGATACGGTATCCCTTTGCTGTAGAATTTTTACTTTCTAGCAGTAAATAAAGTTTAACAAGCGTTAGGCTTAATTTTTTTGAATTTATTTCTTCTGACTTCAGTTTAAAAATTTAAAAGGCTTTCTTTATTCTTACAATTATTCGTTCCTGTAATTATTCTCTAGCGAATTTTATAGCTAATTTCGTTTTTCTTACTTTTCATTGTTTCAAGTTTAAAGGTTTTTCTCAATGAATTAACCTATAAAAATTTTCCTTTTAAATTAGTACTCCAACTCTACAGAACTAGAGTTCAACTTATAACCCAAGAAAATCTTAATTACTCTTACATCACACACACACATACATACCCACACACGCACGCACACACACATACACACACATAAATATATACAAACATCTAAACCAGTAAAAAAATGAATAATGTTTTCATTTGCAAGCAAATTTTTATTGCATGCATTTGCAAGCATTTGAAGTGTCGGAATATAAAAAAAAAATTTGATAAAACGAATTTTTTTCAATCATGTTAGCAATTTTGTCCGTGGAGAACACTTCTGAGTAATTTAATTATAATAACTTTCCTTTACGCCAACTTTTTGTTGAAATTTTCTGTTTGTTTTTATCGAGATATCCAGAGAAATAATCTGAAAAATAATGTCAATGAATGATGGGAAAAAGGTGGCAATGACATTATTCGTTAATTAATGAGTCGGGATGTTCATAAAGATTATCTGATCATGACGATTTGACACGTTTATTGAGATTTTATGACTCCATCTCTTTATTAAAAGATATTGAACATAAAGTGGAAACAATTTACACCTTTAAATATGTATCAAATAGTAAAGAAAAGGAAGAAAGTGAGAGAAAACAGCCAAAAAATGTGTTTGTTTATGAGTATAATGCTAAATGTTTAGAATTCAATTTTTCTTTTGACAATGTTCCATATCTCAAAAAGGAGCAGTGCAAATTCACGTTTGTGAAAACAATATTTTCTGCGTATATTAATTCAATTTTACTTTTCGTCAAACAATTCGTAGTATAATACCAAAAAACTTCATTTTTCTATGTAAGAGTATGTTATTTTGATATTTTCACCTCATTATGGAGGAAATATAAGTATTAGAAAACATTTCTAGATTTTATTTTTTTGGAACAATGCTAGTTAGAATATTTGAAATGTTTCACTGATAAATTACACTTCATATACAAAAATATTCTAAATTTCGGTAAAAATAATGCTTTATTGCGAAATAAACTTCATATACTTCAGAAATAGCAAATTTTTTTTTTTATGTTGCAAGTACTTTGAATTTATTCTAATAATTTTATTGCGTGTATCAATAAATATATTTTTCTCAAAAAAATAAAATAAGTTTTTTTAGACTATACAAAATGAAATATTATCTTGAAGCAAAATTTATTTTCTCATATCGATGAAACTTCCAACAAATATCTTTCCTTCAAGATTTAAAATTTGTAATGCAATGAATTATTATCTACGAAAAAGTATTTATTTATATAAGATAAGAATATATATATATATATATATATATAACTTTTCAAACAGGGAACACCAATGGAAATTCTCAAATTCAACATCAGTGTAAATGTAATGTAATAATAATTGTGTTATTTTAATTAAGTCACACATTTAATTTTAATAATCCACGTAAAACAATTATTAATTTAACAGTTTTGATGCAAAAAGTTGTTGCGAAGTATTTTTATTTTTGATAATATAATTCTGGGAGACAGAATTTAAGAAAAAAAATTTATTTATTTGTTGTATAATTTTCGAACGTATATTAAGATAAAAAAAAAACTTTATTCATATGTTACACTTATTTTTTAAAAGTAATTTTAATTCATTTTTCAAATTTCAAGTATCCCATTTAAAATGCATGGTTTTATAATTTTATGATGCAATAATGCCTTTTATGTAGATGCTAATAAGAAGAAAAAAATGCTCAGCTAATGTTAAATAAATAGATCAAGGTTGAAAAAGTACTTACTATTATTATTAATTTTGCTAACTAAAGATCTTTCACGTAAACAAGCTGATTCACATTATATTCTTCGTTATTAATGTTCTCAATTAAAGGGAAGTCTGGATACGGAATTCCTGGACATATGTTGTCCTCGGCACTTGACTGTGGTTCAAAATTATTATGTCTGCAGCAAATAACTCTCATATTTTTTACGATAAAAAATCATTCATAAATTAAGTATCTCGGATATATGGCAATAAATGATGTTTGCATTATTGTAATAAAATATCTTTTCAGTATACATTTTTTTTTAGTTTTACTACATTTTATCATCATATTACTTCTTTTCCGCAAAAGAGTGTCTACGTTTTTGAATAACTCTGACTTAAGCTTAACACTTGAATAAGGAAGAAAAAAGAAGCGTCTCAACAGTGTATGCATTACTGTAAGGATAAAGAAAGTAAAATTTAAAAATTCCATTATTTTAAACTCTTTAAAGTAACGTAAGGAAACTCTTTGAAAACTGATATTTTCCGTTGAATTGGTAACTCAATATTTTAATATTTTTTAGCGAAAATGTATATAAGAATGAGCATGACTTACATCAAGATATATTTTGTCAAAAAAAAATATAGATCTTTACAGAATAATTTATTAGAAAGGTATCATTAATAAAAAAAAATGAGTTTTAGAGATCCTAGAAAAACATTTTGACTATTGCAAAGTTTTCCGTTTTTAATATACATGTATTATAATATTTAAAATAGTTCCTTACTTGGAAATAGCAAAATAATTATTGAAACTAACCTACTCCTCAATCTAAACAGTCAAATCTAATTCGCATCATGATTCTTATAAAAAGCAATCCATTTTATTTTTACACAATTTAAATCAAAATAATGAGCATCATTGTAATTGAAGCATTAGATATATTATGAGTAACATTTTCAGCTGTAATTTACATTACTTTCAAAAAGATACTTACATCTAACTCAATTGGAGAAATTTAATCTAAATTTACTGTAATGCACTATTTAAAAATGCATAAATAACCTTAACACGATTTTTAAAAGTACCTTTTAAGGAAGGGATTAACTATTTATATTGTAAATAAATGCTCATTGTGCATCTACATCAGATACCCAAAATAAAACAAAATTCCATTAATAGAGTTCAAATTCAATTTGAAAAGAAAAGAGTGCAGTAATTTTATTAGAAAAAAATAACCTAAGAGCACCAACTCGACCCAACTTATTTCTTATTCACATTTGCTTTTTATGCGTAAGTGTTTCCGATCGGAAAACCTAGCAAACAGCTTTTTTTTTCATTTCTGTATGAGTAAACCCTATACCGTTTGATGCAACATTTAAGTAGCGAAGGAAAAATCCTTTATCGGAATCCGCCAGAGACGACTACAACACCCATTTGAAAAGGAGGAGTTTATTGCCTTTCCAAAAAAAAAAAAAAAATTCTCTTGTGATTAATAGTGTTGCAATCGTTGGATTATTTTGAAATATTTTCATTGTATAAGTATCCCAGAGGAATTTAGTTGTATATTGACGATACTTCCCACGCGCAAAAGTTGCTTAGAAATGTGTTAGTGAGGTAAGATGTAATTCTCAGTATTACTAATATAAAAAAAGAATAAATTATGCTAAAATGATGAAAGATAAGGGGGGAAAATTATCGATATTGAAATTAATCCTTTTTCCTTAATTTTTAACATTGGTATTTATTAAAAACTGAAATGAAATTCAAAAAACAATTGCTTAAAAGAGCTTTATATTCTATATAAGATATTTTATTGCAACGATTATACATAAACCCATTAACTCTCAGTATATTTATTTTGTATTTTTTTCATAAAACTCTTAAAAATTAGCCTCTAAATGTTTCAAATGAACCTAATAACATTCATGTTTTATTTGGTTTTGAAAATGTAGGACATTTTTACTCTTGATGACACTGATTGATTATGCATACACAGATGATGAGTAATATTTTTAATTAAATATATAATTTACAAAACTGTTTTTCTCTAAATAATATTTGACCAATTTACTTATGGTGATATTTATATGTATATAAAAATGTGGTATGCATATTGTTATATTATAGGTTTATTTTTAATATGTCGCAACTTTGCTTTGCAACTTCAGTACTTCAGTACGAGTTTTCTGAATGTTTCTCCAAAATGTGAAAATTTTAATCTTTTATTGTCGTGAATACTGGTTTCTGATGCAGGTGAAAAGTTAACTGACTTAACTTCCATTGTAAGTTGCCCATGTAACAGTTTGATGTATGGTACTGTTATATTTCTTTTAAATATCTTTCATTTAAAAGTAGTTTTTTATTTATTACATAACTGCAAAGGATACACATGCATCTTGTTAGTAACTAATAAATAAACACAAGGGTTGAATTTTTCCTAATAGTGATCTTGTGTCTCTCTAATAAAAAAAAATCACTATGATCAAGATTGTCAATATGCTTGATGTAGTTTGTTATAAGATAGGGGAGAGGAATTAAAAGTTTTCTCTCATATTTCGCTCTTCTATTTCCTTATGAAGACACTGTTAATTTCTGGAAAATATCCAAATTTCAAAAAATAATTTTATAACAACTTTAAAGAATACAAAATTCTGCTTATTTTTGTTACAAATTATCACGTAATGTATAGTTTTATTGGCAATTTGTTCACATTTTTCTTTAAGAAATATTTTTTCAGACATTTTTTAATATTAATTATGTTTCTAAATTTTGAAGTACATTGTAAAGTTTTTCATCAGCTTCATTTCCCGAGAATCAAAATGGTCAAAATGTATACCAGTTTCTTAGCAAATCAGCGTTTTGAAGGGTATTCCTCCTGTTGAGAAATATATACCAAAATGAACATTATCCTTCTCTACAGGTGTTAAGATTACATCTTCCCACGATATCATTAATATATTATCAGTCTGCGACCGCATGCATTTCTACTGCATACATTATGTTATCTGCAACCTTCATGTACTTCAGATTACATCTATTCCATGTCCTTTAGTTGACATTTACTTCATATACGTAATCGAAGATTTCTTCAAAATAAAGTGTTGGGAACTCATAATTCATAAAGTGAAATACAATTAACCATATATTCTATTCTACCGATTTTGACTGGGATTATATGATGACAGAAAAGAAAATATTTTATTCCACAAAAATATATAAAACCCATTTTTGGATTGCATATAATTATTTTAAAAGCATCAGCTGTATGAAAATAACAAATTTATCACCTACTTTATAAATGGACATTAAAATAAATAGCTATATATGAGAAATGAAAGACCTCAACATAAGTTCACATAAATTTTAAAATGTTCAACATCTCACGTAACTATAAAGTAAGAAAAAAGTAAATTCCGGTACAACCAGAAAATAATTTTTTGCTACTTGATATCTTAAAAAAATGAGTACAATTCTAAAAAAAATATTTACAAAGTATCATCTAAAGAAAAGTCTGTTATCGAAAGGATTAAATAAAACAAATAAACACGTATATATATATATATATATATATATAAATATATATATAATATATATAATATATATATATATATATATAATATATATATATATATATATATATGTCGTGTTTCGATTCAAAACTAAGCATTTTTTAAAAATGGTTTCAGCGTTTGATATGAGAGAAAAACGGACACACAAGTGAAGTATAAGTGGCTTTCACTTATCCAGATGTCTAAGTGCCCTTCTCAGTCACGAGTTATACATGAAAGTTAATACTGTTATACGTATATGGCTATAAAAAGTAATGATAAGAGATTAAAAAGTTCCGTTTAGGGCCGTCTGTTCTTCAATTTAAGAGTTGAAAATACAATGGAACGTAAAAGTTAAATGCTGTGTAGGGAATTTCATTTCAAGCCTATATTAATTATCCTTACATATATATATATATATATAATCAAAATCTTACAAGAAAATGAACACAATAAAAAAAATATCAATTCAATACATACGAATAGAAAATATATATATATATATATACAACAATATGTCATATATCTCATAGAACTCGAAAAATACATGTGGGTTGAAAAGAATTCAAAAATACCATTAATTGAAGTGTGGAATAATAATCTTATAAATTAAATCTTTTGCATTGTATTATTCAAGAATTATTTTACCTATAGTATAACTTTTACAAATTGTAAATCATAGAAAACATTTAATTTAAGTAGCTATTTTTCATTCCTATGAAATTTATAATTAGGAGATATAAGCTTTAAATGCTGATTTCTTTTTCAGTTAGTTTTTATGAAAAAAATTGAATTAGGAAAATGTATTATATTTGTTTGGGCATTCAATATTCAAAAAGAAATTATTTTTTTATATAAATGTGAACTTATGGAATTTTAAAAACAAAAATACCTTTAAATATTAAAGATAAAATTATAATTCAAATTAAAGTAAAATGAACAATCTCAATGCTGTAGTAAATATTTTTTTATACATAGTTTCTCGAATGGATTAATAATTCCATTTAACAAGTAACTACTGAAAGTAATTTTGATTCCTTCCTCTTAGAGTAATCAAATATTCATAGGAGTTAATTACTTTCAAAATTATTTGATCAACATGTTGCAAATTCTAAGGATATAATCAATTCTTAGTTAAACACAAGGAACTTGATATTATTCAGGTACTTCGATAATTAGAATTCTCAACTACGATCACGAGTATGCGCTTAATTTTCATTGCTCTAAATTACCTCATTATATGTGGGTAGGCTTATTAATTCTTCTCTGTTATCAGTAAGCATAAGCGTTAATTTCACCATACTTTGAAAAATCCACATGTAAGACGAGGCTCTATTTGAGTTAAGGGCTTTTGAAGCTTCTCGAGAAGAATTTAATATTCCTACTCCAATTAAAACTATTTTGAGAAATATATCGTTTACAATGGAAGGTGTTTTTGTCATTAATTATAATAGATACAAATTTAAATTTCTACATAAGATTTTTGTGTGTATGTGCCCTCAGAAAATTACTTTTTTATACTTAAGTATATATTTGAAATAATATTGTCCTTTACTGAAAATGTTAAGAGTTAGATTATATTTTGAGTGTTAAATATAATATTAATGTGTTTGACAAAAAATATTTATTTTTTTAATTTGTATTACATTTTCGATATTTAAAAAAAATATTGAAGTGAAATTAAAATTTCAAATGATGCCTAATTTGAATAATTTTATAAGTATCTACAATATGAATTTGTACCGGGAAGCACACTCACTCTCACATACACACTCACACACATACACTCACACACACACTCACACACACACACACACACACACTCACACACATACACTCACACACTCACACACACATACACACACATTCACACACATACACACTCACACACACTCACACACACACACTCAAACACACACACACTCACACACACACACACAAATATTCGTTAAAGAATCATAGCATTATTATTACCTCTTATATATGAAATAGGACTAACTACTGTCCCTGAATCGACTCCTGGCGAGACATTGACTCCAAATGTTTTGATAGTCTGTGTTATTTGGTACAAACCACTCAGCAATCTTCCATACAATTTTCGCACAACGTGAAGTGGCAGCGTGACACTATAGATACGACATTCTGGGGGTAATATATTTACAATGAAATAAGATAAGTAATTGTGAAATATGATATGATTTTTACAATAAAAGGTATTTTCCCGATTTTATCAGTATAATTTCACTAATTTTTTTCTTAAAAGAATATAAAGTAAATGATAATGAAAAATCCCCACTATATTAAAAGTTTTCTAGGTAAACATAACTATCACAAGATGGTGTATGCTGTTTCCTTACTTTATAACTTTTTCTTGATCGTAACAGAAATCAGGGGAAATATTATCACGAGTTTATAATGCTTCTTGAAAAATTTTGAAACATTTTAAGGTTCAGGTTTATTTCTTATTCTTATTATTGTACTATTTAAAAGTCACTTGTGTAAAATACTACATTACATAAAAATAAAACATTCTCAAAATGACTGGATATAAATTTTACTAGTTTCTAATAAAATCCTTTATTTTTATAACTTGCAAAATGGAATGCAAATATAATTTTGTATGGCTTTGTAAAAAATAAAAATATAATATTAGAAAATTTAAAAATGAGAAACAGCAGCTATGGGAGGAAAGCATCATATAAAAACTAGTTTTTGCTCTAAAATGACGCTTTTCTTAAATAAGCTGAGATACATATTATTAAGTTTAATTTTCTATTTAATTAATATTATCATTTAAATTAATTGTTGCATACGTAGTATTTAATTTTAGTAAGTTACCTAGCACACACAAGATGTCTTTATATAAAACATGAATATTAATAAAAATTATTGTAAGGTCAATTAGAATGACATATCCACACTGGTGTGCAAACCTTAAGCAACAATATATAATTTATGTACATAGTCATGAATGTGAAGAAAAGTTGTTATTCCGATCAGTACAATGATTACGCAACTCAGTAGAAAGACAATGCGCATGCAGATGTCACGAACAAAACGTCACAGGCAACATGAGTCTACGCAACCACTTAGAGTTGTGTAAGGAGCACAAAAACTGGACATCTCATCAAAATAGTCGTGTCATTATTATGGATGAAAGTCATTTCAGTACAACAAGTGATTTACAAAACCAGTTGATTTAGAGAGATGTCGGGACCCACTTTTATCCCAGTAACATCATAGAAAGAGACCGTTATGGTGGTCCTGATGTTGTCGCTTGAGAAGACTTTTAGCTAAACGGGTAAACTGATCTCCACAATTTCTGTTATGTAACTTTAGATCGCTATTGTAAGGATCTACTTGTGTGTCTGTTTCGAGGTGTTATTGGACCAAGTTTTGTTTTAATGGATAACAATGTATGACAATGACCTGAAACACCGAGCCTTGGAAAGCCATGGGTAACTCTGGCCACTGTGGGTTCAATCCTAGGGCACCTGGAGAGAACCGAGGCTATTGTCCGCTTTCGTCTAACCACCGGACATGAGGTTTTGAGAGCACACCTCAACTGGATTGGCTTGCCTGCTGACGAAGACTCGCCCATGTGCGGCCATGCCAGAAAGGATGGCGACCACCTGCTCCAAAACGCTGGGTGTGATGAATACCCAACTAAGGACATTGTCAGTTGGTACTTTGAGGATCGGCGTCAAATGGTCAATGACATTGGATAAATATTAAATAAATAAATGTATGGCTACATCGGGCTGTTAACATTGCACATCTAATGGAAAGTGAAGATATTCAAAAGAATCGGCCAGCCATGTCTTCTGTTTTAAATCCCATAGAATATGAGTGGGATGCTTTGAGATGAATTGCAAAGCGGTTACATCCACCGGGAAACTCCCGACAACTGAAACAAATGATGATTCAGTAAAAGGCACTTTAACTCCAAGAGGCAATAAAGGGAAGGCATATGCCGTACTAAAAACACCTGCTTGTTGTAGTTCTTCTTCAACAGACAATCATGTGTAAGATACTATGATTTCAATAAAGGAGTTTTTTGTTTGATTTCATACTACATGCATTTCATTTATTTGTGCAAAACTATAATTTCGTCATATTTCAAGTACAAAATGCTGTCTCTAATTTCAGAATTCCATATCTCTCAGATGATTTCTGGATCAGTTACGTGAAAAAACATCTGTTGCTTATGTTTTGCACACCAGTGTAGTTATACAAATAATAGTAGTTTTCGAAATCTAATGATTATTTATTGTATCTGAATAGTGTTTTGCACACGCACACACACACACACACATATATATATATATATATATATATATATATATATATAAATGAAAGAGTTTTGCATAAGTGTATGAATAAAAACATATAACAATTTTTTTCTAACATTTTAACCAAATATACTGTTCGAACACAATAAATTCAGAGTTTGAGACATTTGATTGATTTTCAGTACTCCTTAAAATATATTTTTGCTTAAATAATTTATGATTATAAAAGCTGAAGAAATGAAGAAAAAATTACTAGTATTCAGCAAATAAATATTTTTATAAAAATGATGATTGACAGGGGGAAAAATTGTATATTAAATGTATTTCATTTTTTGATCTCAACCAACAGAATTTTGAAATTCTTTTTATTTTCTCATTTTAGTTCAATTTATTTTTCTGTGAATCTTAATCGGAATTTTTTTTAATCGATCACCACAAAACTGGAAGCTTAAAATTAAATTACCATATCTTACAAAGAACGTTTAACAAAACCATTTTGTAGAATAGCCCTCCAAATTGAATATTCTTAAATTAGGTATTTATATTTTTTGACCAGTAAATTAGAAAAAAAAAATACTTCTTAATGAGTATTTTATTAGTAAAATTTGAATAGAAATTTTTAAAGCCAAAGTCTTAGCCAATATAAACTGCTTAATTGTTTCCAGACTTTTAAGGTCTTTGCTTTAACGAAAAGTAAAAGTTACTAGAAGCCAAGTTTTACTTTTTTGAATTTATTTGCAAGACGCTTAGAACTTAAAATTTTTCTACAATAACTTTGAAGGCTTTTAATTAGGTATGTGTAATTTTTTCCCAAGATTTTCTCTTCGATTTCCTAATTTTAAATCGTTGTTTTTTTCTCTTAAATTCTACTGAAACAGAAATTTTTAAAACACATTTAACTAGCATCATGTGATTTCCTTTAATTTGCATAAATTGAAGAAATTTCTTGAGAATTATTGTCTTGATTTTCTTTCATAAAATATCTTAAAAGTGTTGAATGCAGGCCAAAATTCTTTCCAATATACATGACGATAGCATCAAAAGAGTAAGTTCTTTTTTTTCTCTTTTTTTTCATTTTAATTACTAGTTATTTTGATTAAAACACTTATTGTGAATAAAATTGGGTAATTTTCAAATACTACGAAAATGAAATATAATTAAATATAAATTCATATTATGTTATTTTATTCATATATAAGCCTGTATTAAAGATAATTATTATCATTCTTTAATATAGTTAATTCAAATTGAAAATTTTTTCCTTCCAGTTGTTTATATTTAACTGTAGTAAGCACATTTTCATTTTTCTATGATTAAAAATAATTTTTCTCTAATACATATTACTGAATAATAATTATAACACACATGGATAACTCTGCATATTTTAATGTAATAAACATTAAAAATTTTTTTTAAGAAAGCTTTTTAATATTTTTGGTTTATACATATATATTTAGCGAGTATTAAGTTAGTATATTAATAATAATTAAATATGCTTTACTTTTCTCCATGTATTTTATATGTTGATTTTTTTTCTAAATTGAAAGCAGTAATATGCGTTTTGTTTTAAGATAAATACTTGATTTGTTACGAGTTTTGCGTAAAATAATGGAATTAATCTGTATTTGAATGTGTAATGCCTTTATATAACTTTGTTATATTTAATTTATCGTAATTGTAATATTCGCAAACAAAGCCGTCTTTTACGCTAAAATGGCGGTTCAATGAGGGCAAAATCTTGGCGATCGAGCTAAGTTGGCATTAGTTTTGGTGACGAAGTTGGTGACTTCATGATAATTTCGGCCACTTCGGCGATCATTTTGGTGATTTGCGACCAATTTTGGCAAGTTCGGACCCTCCGGATTTTCCTTGAAATTAGTGAAGAAATCCACTAATTTCACAATCTAGGATGCAAGCAGATCTCTTTTTTGAAAGATCTCCAAAAAATAAAACGAATAGAAAGCCGAGCTGAGTCAGTCTTGTTTCAACCACCGATTAATGAGCATTGTTTTGACTAGCGATTGACCGTGATTACCGATTAGCTCGACTACGCTTTTGAATAATCTTTTATATACGTGTATTTTAGACATTGATAATTGTGTCTGGGCTGTAGACGATGTGAAGACCTTCTGAAATTTATTCTACAAATGTTGCTGCTTAATAATGAATTTCAAAGATTGTATTTTCGGCAATAAATTCTCATAGCTCTTAAAGAACTGACATGTAATGAGAGACTGATTTGCATAAAATCCTCGAATTTCGATCAACGCAACATATTATTGAAAATGTATTATATTATCATTGAAAATACTGCTTTATACATGAATTTGCATTTTCTTATTCATAATTTTACCTTAAAATTGTTAAAACTGGAATACCGTTCAAGTACTATGAAAATTTATCAGCCCAGATAATTATGTTTAAATATGCATTTTTATTTAACATAAAAGTTTCATTTCTATACAGGCAGCGAAAGGTTATGTGAAGATTAATTTTATGGATAGATTTAATAAAATATTTAAATAGCAGCTATTATGAAAAATATTGCTTCTAGAGCGAATAATCAAACTTATTTTAACATTTCTTTTTACAAAAATATTTTACTTAAACGTTTATAAATGAACAATAACTGTAAGCTATTTCAATTCAATGTGATTTATTAAAAACATTACAAATAATAGACAAATTTTGCATTGTCTAAAATAATTCCTCACTTTTATACGTACTAGTAATTAGCTCCCAAACGTCATGTGTTAACAGTTTTTTAAAAAATTAATATTTATTTGTTGTAAAAGCTAGTAAAAACTGAACCATCTGAAATTATTTTTCATTGTTCTTATAGTATTTTATTATTTACATAAGCATTTTTGCATGCTATTTGGGGGGGGGAGTAAATATTATTTTTATAACTTTAATCCATTGTGTCTTATTCCGTAGGATTTTGTTGAATGTTATAAATAAAAAAGGGACAGGTATTAACTATGCAAAAAAAAAAAAAAAAAAAACTGGACTCAATCTACATTGTTTTCAAACACTTTAGTATCTGTCTCTTCTTTGTTTCTAAAACTTCCAATATTTATTTTAATCTTTAGCATTCAAATCCTTTTTATCTCTTAAACAGAGTATACATAGTATATTGTATACAATTTCTCTACAAGAGAGAGATGAAAAAACATAAATCAAATGTGGGAAAAAAGTGAAATTCCAAGCTAACCATACATTAGATTTTAGAGTGGATATATGAAAAAATAAAAAGTAATAGAGTTAAATATAAATATATAGATGTTACAGTATTAAAAGAATTGCTGACTTAGGACAGCTTATATATAAAATAACTTATATAAAAAAGGGGGTTGAACTTGTTTTGTGGCCAGTCAGCCTTCCGCCTTTCTGTTAATAAAAACGAACAAAAACCTATTGAAAATAATGGATAGAATATATAAATCCATTACAAGAAAAATGTAACTTACCTAAAAATTGCATTAAAAAAATAGAGTTTGCGTTAAATTTCAGTACAATAAATAAGTTATTGCCAGATTCTGGACCCAAATGCTAATTTCAATTCAAAGCATGTGAATGGCTGAACTGTAGCTCTAAGCAAAACTATGAAAATAATAGAAATAAAAAAAATTAAAAATTATAAACATACTTCTATTACCTAAGGTACACTAAAATTATATATTATTAAAAAAAACCTAAGAGAATAAGTAATTTTATATATAATTAGAATTTGGAGGTAACTATATCTATCTAGGAAGATTAATAAATTTATAATCCTAAACTATTGACAAAATATGGAATTTAAATCCTTACTATTTAGAATTTCTTTTTATTCAAATAACTATTAATAAAAATAATTGGGTATTTTACCAAGTTTTTATAAACTCACTTTCTTGTCTGTCTGGGTGGAATTTTGTAGTTGATTTTAAATTAACTTCCCGATGAGCTAGAGGCTTGAAATTTAGACTATAGCTCAAAAGTGGATGACAATAAATGAAAATGTGAAAAAAGAAGTTGCAGTCTTGAACCCGGACCTCCCCCCCCCCAAAGTAGGGCACTGATTTCGATAGGGGCCCAGTAATTCCAGAACTATCACGAATTTACACGAACAAAGATCACTCATCGATAGCACAGTTCGAGTTGAGTCTACATATTCAATTTCGTGGCTCTGTTGTCAAATAGGGTCCCCAGATTACTATATTTTTATTAACTCGCTTTCTTGTATGTCTCTCCGGGTAGAGTCTACAATTGATTTTAAACTAACTTCTCCCGATGAGCAAGAGATTTGATATTTGGATTATAGCTTAGAAGTGGATGACAATGCATGAAAATGGTTATAAAAACATGGCACATAAAAAAATTTTATTAAGAAAATTATTTGAATGAAGTCGTATGTGGTAAAATGTTTTAAATTTATTTTTTTTTAAAAAAAATTCTGATTTTTTTAAACTAGTAACTTATTGCACTGTATATAATTATTAGTAAAATTTCTGAATATAGAAACATGTACATTACTCTCCCAATGTGGTACTTTATAACAATAAATTTAAATTCTTCTCGTTTGTCATAAACATTAGTATCTATTTAATTATCTTTTAATTTAATTTCTATATCAAGAAAGTTTGCTTCATAGTTTTTACTATTTGTTTGTATTTAATTAAGATATTTGGATAAAAATTAGTGTTAAGTTTAAATTTGTCTTGCTTGCCAAAAATGATTACATGACTTATAAGGCGAAAAATGTAATATTCTGAGTAGTGAATGAAACTGTTTTCAAAATAATGTAAATATAAATTCGCAAGGCAGTTGCTAGCTGTCGATAATAGTTACCATTATGATATACATAGTTCTCTTTTAGTACAAACCTAAGTAGAGAACCAAATCTATCATAATTAGCATTTTTAAATAAATTATCTTTTTGTAATTTTACACGTATTTTAATCATATCAACAATATAAAAAGAGTTAGAAGATTTTCAAAATCTAAAATATATAGTGAAAAAAAATTTTTACTTTAACCTTTTCAGTGAATTTTTACTATTTTAAGTATGGCGGTAATTTAAGGTTATTTATTGTACTTTGTAAAATTTCATGGAGAATTTTGCCTGATTTGGTGGTATATGTATTAAAACCATTAGAAACTGTTCTAAACTTGTCAAGGGTTTTATGAAGTTTAGGAGTAAGAAATACATGTGGAAATTTTAAATTATTATTAATTTGTATTTTTAATTGTCTATGAAATGCCAAAATTCGATTATTTACTTCTCTAAAAAGCTGACTATATATATATATATATATATATATATATATAGTCAGTGACCGAATAGTAAACGAAAAAGATTTCGAAACTTACTTCCTTTCTTCATAACAAAAATCATATATAATTTATAGCAAGTAAAGTAATAAATTTTTTAAATAAGATTTTCACTTAAAATTTAAAAAAAATTGAGTAAAATATAAAAATTAATTTTAATGAATAAAATTATGGAGACAAATTTAGGCAAATAAATTATGCAGATGAAATTTACAGCAATCTTTATTTGCATTTTTTAAAGGAAAATTAGTGTTTTGAATAGATACGCTTTAATTTCAGGACATTGACCAATCATTTTGGTAAGCTTTTATACGAAATTTGAATAAAAGTTTGAGGCATATTTCACAAAAAAGTTAATTTTTTATTCATTTAATTTTATTTGAATATTCTTGAGAGTGTCCATAAGCTTGTCTTTTTAGTCACCTTAATATTATCAATAATATTTTCTCTCAGATATGTGGATAATTATATCCTTATAAAATATTTGTTCATTATTTGTTGTAGATCTTATAATGTCTTTGACTGCATTCCCAGCTGCCTTTTCGTGATAAAATATAAAGATATTGATAGTAGTAATCCAACATTTAAACAATTATCAAAAGGTGTATCAATATAGTAAAACCTATATTATATTCTCCACGAACAAAATTTATTTTGTTTTTACCATGATATACAGTGTATGCCAAAATCATGACGCCGACACTTCTGTCATATCTCCTTCATTTCACTAGGCTTTTTTTTAAAGATCATGGAAGTAGTACCGAACAAATAAGTATCTAAAACAAACATCACCTTTGAACATTTCCCTTTCCATTTCTAAATAGTATGGGTTTCCAATAAAGCAGATGGTTGACATACAATAAACATGATTCTTCGTATGATTTTTTGACGGTTTTCTCATAATTTCCCTTCATTTTACCTCTGCCCGTTTAGTAAAAGATTTTGTACTTTTGTCTTAAGCAGCCGCTTACGTCTGTTTCGGTTAAAGTTTGGCGTGATATTAGGGTAGAACTAAAGGCTATTCTAATTCATCTTCGAGCATGATTTTTGACGAAATTCCATCATTAAGAACTTTTCCTAACTGTACATTAAGAACAGTTTTGAATCCATATTGCATTAACAGGTCATTCAAAAAAAGTGCTCCAAATTTTGCACTCTAAGATTGCTTGATGGAAGCACATGAAAAATAACCATAGAGCTGTATCTGTATGATCCATAGTTACGCGAAAAATACGATATATGATGATGAATAAATAAGGTTTCAGGATGAGACTCCAGCATATTTTTGTATTCCTGTTCGTGATTGAGTGGTTATGGCCTACTACAGCCAGTGGATCGGACATGTGGATCCGATTCTATGGCCATCATGATCATCAGATCACACTTTGTTAAATTTTCTCCCTATGGGTTAATCTCAAGGAATTAGTGTATCTAGACGGACTTGATTGCTCGTCTGCATGCTGCTTGTACTTTGGTGGACTCCACGCAAGTGCTATGTGTGTTCTTATCCATTCCACAGCACGGTTAAACTGCCTCGATATGTACGTCGGACACATTAAACATCTGCTTTTATAACTATTTGCACAAATATTGCAGTTTATGTTATTATTACGGTGTTTTTTTCCTTGCACCAGTTGTGATGTCATACCTTGCTTTTCGTATTATTCTTGTAAACTGTGGATCGTAAAATTACAGTTCTTTGGCCATTTTTTATGTATTTCCAAGGAGGAATCTGAATGTTTAGAGCTTAAGTGCAATATTTGGGACACCATGTATGTATGGAATAGTTTTCAATGAAAAAAAAACTCCCAATACTTTTAAAAGACATCAAGTAGCTGAGAAGTATGACGTTACTATTCGCTTACTCACTCACCCATTATTTTTATAATCATTTGTTTTTATTTATTAGAATGAAATACGGATGCGGAAAATGTATTGTAAAGTATTATGCCCCGAGAAAAACTATTTTAAATCTAATACTGTAGTAGATCTAGCACTTAAATGATTTATACGCATTTTAACTACCGAAATTTAAATTGGCTTATTAATGTTACATCAAAGACAACTTGCCCAAAACTTTTTTCTGCCTTGTTATGTGTGTCTTAAATTCACATTCATAATTGGTAATGATATTGAAAAATATAATGTCAAAAATCTAAATTTATCATATTTCTGTGATAATGACTGCCAAAAACATTATGTATTTTACATGGAATACTGCGTCCCATTGTTGTTCGAGGGAAAAAAGCAAGACAAATATAATGATGAAAGAATAAAGATAAGATATTTTTTATGAACCAAATATCGAGAAATATGAGTACCTTTTCCTGAATTATGTATTTGTAACAAGCATTACAGTTCAAAATTATGTGTGTTATGTATATACGAAGTTCAATCAAAATTTTAAAAAATAGTTAAGTTAGATAAATGTATTGCTGAATATTATTGTATTTACATAAACGTAACGTGATACAAATTATTACTGTGAAGAGATTTGAAAATTAAATTTGTTTGTACGTGGGATTTTAATAGTTAATTAAATTACATTATAACGGCTTTGTAACATTTTTTTAAATGTTGTTTGCATATAAATTAAATTTTTAATTTTTTTTTTAAATAGGTTTCTTGAAATAAAGTATATATAATAAATTTAATATAGTTATAATTTATTTATATATATTGAAATATATAAGAAAATATTGCCATATGATATAAATTACTATACTATTTTATTTTCTCGTTATTTACATATTTTTATACTCTGTATTCCTTCTGACTATGTTATGAATAGAAAATAATAAATTTGTTATGATATTGCCACACAGATGAATTTATTTAACTCTACTCGGTATAGTTTATTTCTCTTCTTCTCATTTTCCTTTCTTAGAAGCAATTTGCATGGCTATAAAATTGCAGAACCAATACAGTTTAGGTGTTCTGTAAATGTTCCAAATTTTGAAAAATTCTTAAGATATAAATTACTTATGTTTACGAAATACTGAGCCGAATATCTTTCTTTTCAGCATATATAAATATTTTACATTTATAAAATGTAAATAGCAACATTTCCATAGGTGTGATTTAAACAGATCTCTAACATATCACCACATTTTGAAAACTATATAATATCAAACATTTCTGAAGTGAATGTTACTTTAAGTTCGTTTCGAAGGTAATATAAGAAATTCATGTTACTGCATCTTACACATGGAATGCAAATATTTAATCATGAACAGTCTGCGTTACTTTCATTCGTATGTTTCTATTTTCAGTTGCTTAGTATTTTCTATACAAATGGTGTACAAAAAGTTATAAGATAGCAATGCACATGTACTATTTTGGCTTCAAGAAGTAATTTTAAGTTTAAAGACTCATGTTAGACATTAGTTTACTATTTATAAAATCTTCCAGTAATATTTTATGTATGTAATAATTCACATAAAAGTTTTCTCGGGAAATTGTAATCCAAAATGGTCACGAGAATTCCAAGACTTCTCGTGTTGTTTGATTTTTATTTAATCCTCTTTACATGATATAACCATAAACTTTTCTCTCTAAAAAATGAAAGTATGATGCAATCTTGAATCACCTGTGTAATTGACCAATCAGATAAACATGTATTTGAAATAATACTAATCTAATATCCTTTGTCTGACCAAAAATTTTAAATGCTAAAAAAATCTCAGGAGCGAAAAAATAATGTTTTTGTTATAGTCCTATACACTATGAGAGGTAGGGGCCATTGTCCTGCTTTATACGTTACTGCTTATTTTATGTATGTATAAAATAAATGTACGTCTAAAAATATAAAGCTCCGTCATCATTTTTACGATTGTAGCAATCTGAAAAAGGATGTTTATACCAAAATTGTTCAAATCAAGCACAGAATTATTTCACACACACAAACAGAAAAAGAAAGAAAACATAAAAAAATGAATGCACTGTTAATACATGAAATAAAATTACTGTTACTTTATTGCTATTATATGTATTAGTGAACGTACTCTTAATTAAATAATAAAAATCAAAAATCTAATTGCGAAAAGAAAATTATTTCTGCATTTATAGATTAAAAAATAAAAATAATTAATTTCGAACATTTTGTATAGTTTATTTTGATTATATTTAGGGTATTTTACGCACAATACAATAATTAAGCAAATATAACGAAATTTTAAAAACATTAATTATCAATATGCAGAAACAATAATGCAAAGTTATTTTTTATGTAAATTAGTTAATATTGTTACAGGACATCATTTTAATATGGGAGTAAAATACATTTATAAAGCATAAGAAGCCCATCATCCGACGAGTTATGAATATTAATAGCAAAACTGTCCTGAAGTGTTAAATGAATAAAACAAAACCTAAAACAATTTTCTTTTTTATCCATACCAGTAAGCGTATCTACTAATTAGTCCTTTGGAGTAAAACAATTATATGTCCTTTTTTTCTGCAACCCTTCTATTTCCAATTCTGTTTGCTCTTCCTGCGGTATCGGGGAGTCTGGATGTGAAAAATAATATTGCGAAATGATGTGCAAGATGGTGGTGACATTTCTTGTTAATTAATGAGTCGGAATGTTCGTAAAAGATTACCTGTTCATGACATTTTGACGGTGTTATTGGAATCTTCTGTAACCAACTGTTTATCAAAAGGTACTGAATGAAGTACCCTGACGCTTTACCAATGCGTTTGTATAAATAACATGTATAAATGAGAAAAGTCTGCAAAAGAAAATGCAATGAAATTGTAAAAAAGAAAAATATTTTTTGTGACAACTACACTATATTCTGAATCAGTTTTTTCTTCGGTAATGGTGTAAAGGAAAGATATATAAACGCAAATAAATTTGTTGTTACAAATATTCTTAAAATGTATGTATCTTACAAACATATGTTGGCAATTTAAATTACATTACCTTTAAGAAACTGCTTTCGCATACGTATGTTTGAAGTAGCCTACGTTTTGAAAAAACATAGCCCTCCCTCCCAAAAAAAGTACTTCAAAAGGTTGATAATTGTTAGCAAATAAAAATAAAAATTAACTTTTGATTTATTTTTGTAATTTTGAGGTAAGTGAATATACAAAAAAGAATTAAGTTTTATAGCTACAGGAAAGCTTTCTACGCAAATTTTGAAGGATTAAATTACATAATAAGGAAAAAAAATCCTAATATTTTCATTATGATAGAAGTTATTTAACTGTAAAAGGGTACGAGTAAAATATATTATTGTGAAAGGGTTTTTTTTTTCTTTTATCTATCGAAACACTTCGAGGCATTGGATTCTAAAGTTCTTTCAAAATCAAATATGTTTTTTTCTTTTTATTTATGATTCAAATATGTATGATGTCTTCACCTGTAATGTAAATTACATTAATGGACAATCTTACACCAGGAATTAAGCTGCACCAAACTGCAGACTTGTGTTTAATTTAGTCAAGTTCTAAAATCTTTCTTTCCGATTCTAACACTACAAACGAAATACTAGAATTCAGTAAGAGAAATAAAAAATAAAGTGGAAAGAATGCAGAAACTAGAAATGAAATTGATTTACAATAATGATTTTAAATAAGATTTTCTTGATTCCCTTAATATCCGAGTATATATTCTAAAGAAAACGTATATGTAATATAAATGAAAACCAAATATCCAATAAAATATTTGAAATATTTTCTTTGAATGAGCAATCTTAGTGTTATAGTTCATAGCTTTATGTGTATTGTACCTAAGGTTTTTATGAAATTTATATTTATGCATGTTTTTCAACTAATGTATTAAAAATTATTTTGATATTGTTATCTGTAGTTTTCACACGAGTTATCCTTTTAACAAGTAACATAAAATTATTTTTTTTAAGTCCAGTCCTACTGTGAATGGCTGAATAGACAGTATTTTTTTTACGATGGAAAATTTGAAAAAGATATATATATAGGGAGAGTGTGAATTAATATAGTAGAAATTGAAAAAAGATCTTGATTTGTCTGCGTTGCTGTAACAATGTTCACCCGGTTCGGCCAGTTTGGCTGAAAACTGGCTTTCGACGCCAACTTTTGTCATTGATTTAACAGTTACATTGTTACAACAATGGGGCTGAATCTAAGCTGGCGTCAAAAGCACTAATTAATTTGATTAATGAATTAATATTTGAAAAAACTGTATTAACATCAAGTGTCATCCACTAATAGTTAATAAAATTTTAAGTCAATTCCTACTTATATAAATATATATATATATATTAGTAACTTTTTATCAAATAGTTATAAGTAATATAAATATGTATACTCATATGACAGAATCACATTATAAGTGGCAATTAGTTTTTATTAATAATCATTAAAGTATCGCATTATCATCCAAAACAATCGTGTATATATAAGTTTAGTTCAACTCTTCAGCTTTGAAACGTGAGAAAAATAATGATCGTTGAAAGTTTTGACCCAAGCCTCTAAAAATGAAGCCAACATGGCACTATCTGTAATTATTTAAGCAATTAATTTAAGTCAATAAATTTAATTAATTAGAATTAAATTATCTCGTATTGTTACCCAAAACAATAGTGTATAGAAAATTTCAGCTAAAATGAGCGCTTTATAAGGTGAGAAAACAACCTTTTAAAGTTTTGACACAATTCGCTAAAATGGTCGCTAAGTCGCAAAAAATGATGCCAATGTGTCTGTAATTGTAATTCTTTTAATAACTAGTTTTGATCAATTAATTTTTATTAATTATAAATAAATCATTATATTGTCATCCAAAATAAGCGTATATATAAAATTTCAGCACAATTGAGGGATTTAAAATGCATTTTATTAACGATTTTGAACAGAATCACTATATATATTCATAAATAGATAGATAGAGTGAGCTAATAGTAGAAATTGAAATAAATTTTAAAACATTCAAAATCAAAGCAATTCACATGCATTATTGCAAACCACAATCATTTGCAAGAAAAGTTCTGTTCATAAAATAATGATAATTATAAATAAAATATTAAGTAAGCCTATATGAAAATATGAGTTATAACATTAACGTAAATAAAAAGGCCCATCCAAAATGGATAAAATAGGTTTTAACTGATGAAAATAATATAAATAACTCTTAATAAACTAACTGCCAAAATTTATAAGCTAGAAATAAATAAAAATATATACAATGAGAATAATAATGATTACTATAATGATATGTATATGCCAGTGTTAAAACAATTTTAGAAATGCTGGAAGAAAGTAAAATAGGCTATAAAATAATATATATATATAATAAAAATCGAAAGTGAAAATTTAATTACACAGTTACCAATAAAAAAAATTTAAAAACTACCTCAATCGAGTTACTCAAAAAAATTTCATCTATGTAACTTTCTTCAAAGTTAACTTATTTCATTAAAAAATACGAATCAGAAAACTAAAAGTGTGATGGATCTATACTCGACCTTAAAACACTAATCCTCTTAGGGAAACTTTGGGGCCAGCATTCGTGTTAATTCACAGCCTCTGAAGAAGAAACCCTGCTATTTAAATTAGTTTTGCTATATAAAGTCTAGGTTTTGTAGATGTAAGTTAGAAAGAGCAGGAGAGCTGTTGCGGTGATACGTAGGTGAGAATATTAGAATATTTCATTGAGTATCTCATAAATATAGCGCGAGTTAAAAAAGGAGTTGCTTAGATAATAAATTATTGGATTTAAGGTCTAAGATAGATTTAATTCTATTTAGTTAAATAGTTCATTTACGCTTGTTCACTTAGACGTGTTTACTTAGAGCTGTTTACGTAGAATAGATTGCTCTCTTTATATATCACTCCTAGGGTTTCCTTTTGTAGTTTCACTTGTGATTGATTATGTGCGTTTGAACAGTAATAAAATAATAGTTATCATGGAAGTTGTTGGTGATGCTTTGTTTTCCCCCATACCCTTAGGTAGGCAAGACAGGGAATGAGCGGTGCCAAATAGGCCGCGTTCATAAAATAAAACTCAAATAAATATTAAAGTTTTCTTCATTTTTAGAAGCACCTCTAGTAAGATTACACAAACAAAATATTCCTTACAAAACTATATAAAATAGATAAAATCGTTGCTGTTGTTGCTAATCCTCCAGGGCCTGACGAAATCAGACAAGGTTAATTAAATCGTTCACTCTCAAAAAGTCCAACACTAGATAGGGGATCCGTGTAGATATCTTTGCTTGTGAGATCTATGCAACGCATTCTCTGTGCGGGGGAATCCTGGTGGTAGAAGAAGGGGTGGAAGTGTTGCGAGAAAAATAAAAAAAACATAATGTTTAACATTGCCTCTTGGGATGTTAGATCTAGCCTTGCCAAAATCAGTTTTTCTTAAAGATTGTGAAGCTATTAGTTAAATCATCAGTCATAAGTTCTGAGGTCAGGCAGGTGTCAACAGCTTCCCTAAATAAATCCCAATTAGCATTTTTAAAGTTCCAAAATAAATCTCGATTGATGACCGCTCGCTGTAGTTTGCTAAATTTTATGAAGATGGGGAAGTGATCACTTCCAATGTGATCAAGTTCAGACCAGGTACATTGAGAAAAAATATCTGCACTAGTAAGAGAAATATCAAGTGCCTCAGAAGTGTTGTAGCTAAAGGATAAATGGGTAGGGGTTCCATTCTTTAGGATCATAAATTATTTATCATCCAACATTCGCAGGATCCTCCTCTATCGTTGTTGCAAGAGGATTCCCAGATGGTTTGTTTGGCATTCAAGTCCCCTAGAATGATTGTGCTTTTATCCATGAAGTTAGAAAAATTAGTGGGTAGATGACTTTGGTTTTGACGAAGGTAAATATTGATATTATGGAACGGCTTTCCTCTCTAGAATATGATGACGCCTTGAATTTCTAGATCAAATGTTTGATCTAGTGAAAAATATCAATACTCTGATAATTTACATCCCTAATGAAGACGGAAAGGCCTCGTCCTCCTCTCGAGGGTCTGTCTACCCTAAAAGTGTTATAACCTATTATATTAAGAGCTACAGTTTTCTTTAATTTTGTCTCTTGTATAGCACACTTACATGAACTTTATTCAAAACTTATATTTCTATGAGTTAGTCAAGTTTAGTTCTAGTAGCTGAAGTAATAAACCATTCAGGTTACATTGTAAAATTTTCTAAGCTTGAGGAGACTGTAGTTTACTTGTTGAACGAGGCACTCTTCTTAAACCTCGATAGCGTCCCATATTTATCTGCTTGAGGGATGATGCAGCATCTTAATTGAGAGTCAACGAGTTCATATGAAGGAGGAAATGCGCAGCGTCTGTTGATCCAAGAATCGGAGCACCAAAAGGTAGAAGTCTGTCTACAATGCCTGCTAATTTTAGCTGGACAGGATGGAATGGCCTTCACGTCTAGGTTACCCTGCAAGGAGTGAACTCTCAACGTACTTCACCCATTCCGATAGATAAAATCAAATCAATTTAACTACGGTTTTCTAAAAAAAAGATAAAACAGATTTCATATGGAAGAAGTACTTAAAAAAGTGGGGAAAAACATATTAATAAAAAATAATCATGTCAAAGCTAAAATACAATTGTTGAAATTATTTCTGTTTTGCGATTATATATTTATAAAATAATTATAATTCAAAATAAATATAATGATAAAGAATATAGAAATAATCTCCAGAAAATTTCATGCAGAATAATTTGACCCATTCAGAAAAAGTTGGGTCATCATATGTCATCGTACCACGAAAAATACAGAAAATTGCGTCTGAATTGAATTTTAAAAAAATCTAAATCTTCAAATAAGATCACTTCGGAAGGCACACTATCACCAGCAAGTACAAAAATTAAGTTTCACACAGCAGAGCATTTTTGTTTTGGTGCTGCATCGCACGTACTATTCCTTCTATTTTTATAGAGTACTTGATAGAATAGTTAAATTAATATATACAAAACAGTAATAATATCGTTTAAAGTACAATTGCATTCATTGAAAATATATAATAAGTAACAAACAGGAAAATTGTTTCATATACATACCGTCTGAAAAAAATGCTCTCAGATATGTACTCGAAAGCTACAAAAATGATGGAATAAAAGCATAGACTAAGAAAAACCTTCAAACTTCACCAATTTGTTGTAATTCTAATAGTTGGTGGTATTTCTAAATTCATTTTTCCTCAAGGGTTTTAATTTATTTGTATATGACTAGGAAAGAAAAACTATAAATTTAGTTGCTAAGAACATATTACCCCATTATTTAAACATATTTTTATAAAATACATTAATTGATTTTAATGAAAGGAAATTTGATCCATATAATTTTAATTAGGTATTGATAAATTTATGCTGAGACTTTTATCAAGAATTTATATTTTGATCATATTTACTGAAGATAATAAAAGGTGATATATTTTGCATTTTTTCAAGCAGAAAGAACACAAATCGCTATAATTTCAGATAAACACATAAAAAACTAAAATACTTTGGGTTAAAAGTATCTTTTTGATAGGAATACGGTAGTTTAAATGTATTTATTCAAAAAGAGGAACAACATTATTCTCAATTATAAATTTTCCTATTATATATTTTATTGCGACCAGTTTCAAGTATTGCATATAAGCATTCAAAAAACATCATGCGAAAACAAAGTCAGATCATTATTATGTAGAGAGAGAAAAATTAATGCAACCAAAAATGACATATAAAAGAAACATTTGTTTTGAAACCGGAAACTGTTAATATATCATTTAAAGTAAGCTCGTTGAGATTGAATTTTGAATATTATTAACATTTCACAAATAAAATCAGGAAACCATTATATAAATTCAGAAGTACGATTTTATAAAATATTAGTATTGTAACTGCCGCTTACGTCATTACTTGGGGTAACCAAAAGTAATTAATAGAATCTCGGGTAAATTAATATATTTAATGACATAAGATAGCACAGTTACAAAGAACAGACACTTAGACAATTACAAGACAAACATTTAAAGAAAATAAGTAAAAATAAGTAAAGTTTACAAAGTCCAGGATTGGACAACGAAAATGGGGAACGCACGCTTGTTCTGATCCAAACTCTCTCTGACCGTACTACAGTGTTTCGTACAGTCACACTTCCGGTCTAAGCCCATATTGTAATGGCGGCACCTACATTTCGGTCTTGGAACTATACCGTGTGTTACAGACGGTTACAGACCTGGTTCCGTTGACGCCTCGGCTCGGAAACAGGAGGTACTTTTGGGGGGGGGGCGTCCTCTTTTCCTTTAGAGGAGCTTCTTCTAAGACCAGGGTGGTCCATACACTTTTCCTGTGACAGGAATCTTTGATTACCAGGGTGGCACTTCTTCCGAGACCAGAGTGGTCTATAAACTTTTCCTATAATATGATTTTTTATTGCCGGGTGGCACTTCATACGATACGAGGGTGGTCTATATACTTTTCCTACGATAGGAAATTTTTGATTGCCAGGGCGGCACTTCTTCTGAGACCAGGGTGGTCTATACACTTTTCTATAACAGGAGTCTTTGATTGCCGGGGCGGCACTTCTTTCATGACCAGGGTGGTCTATACTTTTTCTATGGGAGTCGTTGCTATTGGATGGGGGCCCTCCCCCTGGTTGGAAACATAATTCAAATTTTTCCACATTGAATTAATTACAAATTTAAACTTTGATTTTTACATTTTATATATAAACAGACCAAAATTAAATTTGACAAAATATTACTAACAGAATAATAGTACAGTATTATGCCACAAAAAAAATAATATCTTACTTTCTTACAATATACAATTCAAAAAAATTTCATGAATCACAAAAAGGAAAAATAAAAATATTTTCGTTTTTATCATTTTTAATACATAATCAAAGTAAAAAACTTTTTCAACGTTTTAGCCACAAAAAAAAAAAAAAAAAATACATATATCATAAAAATTATCAGAACCCCCCCCCCCCCCCACTTTGGAAATAACAAAACCCTCAAGTAAAAAAAAAAGAATCATATACTCATAAATAAAAAATTCCTACTTAACAAAACAATATTTTGTTTTAAAGAAGAGAAAAAAATTACAAGATATTACTTTACACCAAAAAATACAGTCTCATAAACTACAGGTTAAAAGGATCCAGGAAGTATCATCACATTTTATAAGTAAGTCATAGCTCACAGAAAAAAATGGATATATATATATATATATATATATATATATTGTTTTTCTTTTTTTTACTAAATAGTATGTAATTGTCCAAGAGAAAAATAAAGACATCGTTTTGCAAAGTAACGCACAATTTATGTCAAAATTTATAATAATCTTATACACACACACAATAACAGAGCATGATTATTTAGAATAAACAACACTTATCTGTTAACAGGTTTTCTGGATGAAAAATATTCATTCGCAGGGTGCGAATCCTCTTATTGTCGGGAGGACAAACACTTCCACCCCTAAGGCTGTGGGGGAAAAAAGCGAGAGAGAGCTGGGGTCGGGCCGACGTTTGGGCGCCAATTGAAACTGCCGCTTACGTCATTACTTGGGGTAACCAAAAGTAATTAATAGAATCTCGGGGTAAATTAAATATATTTAATTACATAAGATAGCACGGTTACAAAGAACAGGCACTTAGACAATTACAAGACAATAATTTAGAGAAAATAAGTGAAAATAAGTAAAGTTTACATAGTCCAGGATTGGACATCGAAAATGGGGAACGCACGCTTGTCCAGATCCAAACTCTCTCTGACCGTACTACAGTGT
>BMAO01022172.1:44071-69532 GCA_019973975.1 Trichonephila clavata
TGAAATCATTAAATTTTATAGGAACTTGCAAGTGTACGAACACTTTTGAAGGTTCACTGTACTTATGTACTTCCTTGCATTTAAATGCATACCTTAAATTTGTTTTTTTAAGTAATCCGCCAAAAAAAGGCAGATTTTTATCACATTTTTTCGCTAAATTCCTATAAAAAAGCCTTATATTAAAAACAAGGCACATACTTTTGTAAAACAAATAGGTGAAAACTTTAATTCAAAAGTCTAGAAAAAGACTCTTTTGATTTAAAGTCATAACACAAAATCAAAACAATCTAGTACTCATGTGTTCGTCCGCGAGTAGCGTGGTAGAAACGAAAAATAGTTCGGAAGATTTATGAGAACTAAATTTGTTGCTGAACCCCAATCTTTAAAATATGTAGCCAGTATATTAAAAAAACTTCTTTAATCCTGAATATCTGTTTAATTTGTTTGATAGTGTTAATTAACCATTTTTTGAAATTTTGAGTACATGTAATGTTTCATATTCGTAAAGGCATGCGTTCAAATCTGATACAAACAAACTCATTTCAAAATGAGTATGTCCATGTAGTCATTTTTGAGTATTTCTTTTTTCTCCGTGTATGGAGCAATTTTTTGATAATATGGGGTTGATATTTAGGGGATCGATAATAATACCTGTTTGGTTAGGAAGGATAAGGACTCGACCACCTCCAGGTGCCTCTCCCCCTGGACAGCATTTTGCCAATAGCTTGACATTCGAGCCTCTCAGTCCGCTTGGACCTAGCTCATTTGATCCCTCTGCCTCCATTGTATATACTCACCAAATTTCATGTTCATAGGGTCATTCCTTGTATTTTATTTAAACGTTTTAAAATTTGTAATATCTTGAAATGTATTTTTGAATCTCTGCCTTGAGATTTGAACCGCAGGCTCCCCTCGGCGAGACCCATCCATTTATCCACTTAGCCCTCTTTTGGTAGCCTAGGTGGGGCTCCAGCCCTAAAATATCATGTTCCCTTGTTATTCCTATTTTTTCACAAATTTCTCAAAAAATAACATAATAAATCGAAAAATACGCTAAATTGAAACATTTTTTGAAAAATCAAAATAATTCTCGATATCCCTATAACATAGCATCTTTTAAGAAAAATATAATATTAGTTCGGAGTGTGTTGGTCCACAGTCCATTAATCTCTACTTATAGACAAGCTTCATTTGGAAGTAAAATTCGTGACAAAGACAGCAATTATCACAAGTTTTCCTTATTTATCAGTGGTACTGGCGCACTGTGGATCGATGCTTAACAAAGGCATCTTTTTGCGAAAGTTTTTTTATGGTACACGAAAATATCTAATATGTTTGATATTACCTAAAGCGTACAAGTGTTTAAATCCAATATGCATTTAGGGAAATTAAACGCTTTCAGTTCAATAATAACCGTTGAATTTAGAGAAACAAAATAGAGAAAAGAAGTTATTTTTGTGTCTATTTGCATTTTTATTAATATTTTACTTCTTACTCTTAGATGGGTAGATGAGTTTATAACGTAAACGTTCAGTATTAGCCGAAATATGAAAAAATATCCAGAGGAAATCATTTGAAATATTACATTCCTATGCCCTAAAGAACTAAAAAAGGATGTCAATGATTCATTTATTTATTTTGAGGATAGAATATGAAAAATAGTTACATGATAATAACTTTCAGGATGCGGCAGTGTGTGAACAAACTATATGTGTATGGTTTGCTCGTATATGCTTCGGTCTCTACCACAATTTCTTTTCTAAAGGCCTTATCACACGTACACGTTTGGAACAATTTTCCAATCAATTCCGAACAATTTCTACCTAGTTTCCATAGCTACCACTTCGAACAACTTTTTTCCAGTGAGCTGTTAAAGCTGTTCCAAATAAAAGTTGTCTGGAATTCCAGCGAATGGGGTTCTTCGGCGTCCTACGTCATAAACAAGATGGCGGTGCAGATGGATGCTTCGGTTTCGTCAAACTCATCAGATATGAAGTATAATATTTTAATTACGTATAATATTTCAAACAGAATAGCCGTTTCTGTGTACGCCCATCAACAAAAGCGCGAGAGAAGTAAAAGAGACAATACTGGGTGTTCGTTTTCCGAAGCAGAAAAATCGGTGAGTAATTTTTCAATATGGCGACAAAACGCAGCGGACGTCAAAGTATGTCGTTTTGCTTACGACAGTCCTTCATTCTCAGCTGCGTAAAAAATTGTCCTATATAAACGGTGGTTCTAAAATATGCGTGTGTGATACGGCCAAATCGGATTAGGACATTAAACAAGAAATACGCTATAGTTGGTTTTCTTCGTTATGATTTTTCGTTTCATTATTATTTTGAGGGGAAGAGTCTGGGGTAACTCCTCAGGATAATACGTAGGATACTCCTTCTCGCATTTCGTTATTTTTGAAGGAGTATTGTTTAAAATCTCTTTTAAATGGGAGAACCCTTTTTTTAGCCTTGGGAATTTCGGACACTGGGTGTAGCAGGCTGTATGTCCATATTTCTTACAGTTAATAGAGTAAGAATTATCCTGCTTTTCTTTCATTTCGTAATTTTTAGTTTCATATTTTTTCCGCACTTAAAACATCTGGGCTTTAAAAGGTAGTTTGTCGCGGTTTTGGTAAAAACGATAATGATTGAAACGTGGAGGGACTTTTCTAAAGAGGAACCCCTCAGCTTTTTTATTTGCTTATAGCCGAATTGGAAGTTATTTGGAAGATATTTTTCGTTATTCCCATTTCTTGGTAAAGTAACTTTGAAAAATGGAATTTGTGTTTGAGTTTTCGCAGCTATGAGTTGGATACCACTAATAACAGTGCTTCTAATTTCCTCTTAATCATTTTGAATATCTTCTACTTTCGTAAAGCTGGGACAATTTTAATAGGTTTCTCTACATTGGGTTTTATGAGGTAATATTCAAAGTCATTACCCTCCGCCAAGGTGTGAGTAAAGAATCCTATATTTGTATTCGCTATTAATACATAATTTAATAAGAGTAAATTCACCAGAAACTTTACTTTTATATATTGTCGGGGAATTTTTCATTAATTATCCAAAGTTGCTCACTATAATTACTCCTAGTTTTAAGCATTATTGGGGAGGGAGGCTTAGGGGAAATTGGTTCAGAATGGGTTGGGTGTGGTTGCTATACGTTTTGTTCAAGTTGACCAAAATGATTGTCCATTTTAATTGGTTGAATATTTGAGATTGAAGAGTCAGTCTGGCAGTATTTCTTGAGATAAACGAATTCATAAGACGATTTCTTTTGTTTGCCTTTACATGCTTATATTTTTCTCGCTTTATTGCGAACAGAGAAGTTATCAGTTTTAATACTTTCATTGTTATTTTTATTTTTTTAATTATCAGAATTAGTTTCCATATTTACATTAGTAAATGAGGTGTTATGGTCTAGGCAGTTAGATAAATTACTAAGGGGTAGAGAAAAACCCTTACTCACCATGGCATCCTTGCTCTTAGTTTCTTCAATTGAGGACATCTGTTATTCCTCTGTTGTCGCCCGGTTTTTCTTCATTGAAGGGTGTAAGCATTGAGCAGTTGTTCTGAGCCTCGGATCTTGTTCATGTGGTCTCTTTCAATTTTTCACATAACCTTTACGGCATTAAAGTTCATTGCTTGGAAGTTCATTTTGTCCAGGTAAGAGGATTGTCAATTTTTTTATCGTAAGTATTCTAAAGTTTCCAGTTAACGGGTGCGTAATAATTACGTAATAGTATTTTTAGACTTTGATTATTTCTGACTGAGGACATTTTTTTATGTGATTGCTTTTTATAGAATTTCCAAAAGGTAACTGAAAAAATTTATGCTTTGTTTGGCCTCCGATATAACGAATAACTCCGAATTAGCGAATTTGGTCCCTATGAATTCGTTAAATCTGCGTCCGATTTTATATATTTTACCACTTTTAATCAATCCATTACGCCTCGTTAAATGCTTTCATGCATCTGCTGAGTACCGACTTAATCAACACTTACTCGCTAAAGAACACCTATACCTGGATAGTTAATTTTTAAAATTTTACAAATAAATTAATCGGCACTTACTTTTCTAACGTGTCTCTTAAGAGTTAATTTCGAAATAGATCACGCATGAATTGTTAGCAATACATTCATGCCCATAAAATATATTTTGTTTGTGCACCAGGGTCGAACCTTCCGCCGTATCAACCATATCGATGATACGAAGCCCCCAACACATGCAAGCAGAAAAATCGTAAGCAATTAAGAGGCCCAAAAAAGGGCCACCAAAGAATCTTCGATGCGAGTCCACTCAGGACTGGCTGCACCAGGGTTGTGCCCCTCTATATTACTCTGATGGCCAGGAACAAAAACAAATCTACTCTAAAAAACAATATATTTATTACGATTTGATAATTAAAGGTGTAAAACATAAGTGGTGGTATCTAAGTAAGCCAGTAACAGCCTCAGGGCAGAGTGATCACTTTTGTCTAGTGGTATGTTACGTGCTTACGAATCCATAGGACGCGGGTTCTATCCAGGACAAGTGCATGAAAGGTATATAATTAGAATTTTTTTTTTAAAATACATGTGTTGGAGGATTCAACTTATTTTTTAAATATGTGTTGGAATGTTTCATAAGACTTCATTATTACTTAACAAATAATGTATTTTTTTAGCTCAATTTTATATATTAACTTTTACATACTCCAAAAATTTCATACTCCTGAAAAATGTCTTATTAAAAACAAAATTTTAAATACTTTCTAACAATATACGTATTTTGACGAATTATTATTACTATCGACATTTTTTTCTGTATGCAAAGTCTTGAACGTCCTCTATTTGCCTCCCAGCATTAATTGTAACAATACCATAAGTGTTTTTAGAATTCAAAACAAACTTTTTTTCTTTTTTCTTTTAGAAAACTTGCTGAAAAGTACAGCATGTATCGACTTTTACAAATCTATTGGAATTAGAGAATAAAAAAGGTTTGAAAAAATTCACAGAATCAAAATAATACAAACAAAAAACTTACCAGGGTTCGATCGCAGCTGGCGTCGATAAATTTTCTGGTTGTGAAAGTCGCAGTTATACATGGCACATGATTATATGGCATTTAAAAGATTCTTTGAGTATCAATTTGGCTATGGTACTCTCGGCAAAAGTAAATAAAAATAATATTTAGCATCCGACAAGAGCTTGGATCAAAAATTGATTGAAGCTTCCAAATTTGGTAGTGGTCAAGGTATTGGATCGCGGCTGGCTTGTCACGAGTTCGAACCCAGTACCACTAAAGATCCACCGTGTAGGGGCGCGATGCACGTTAAATCTGTCGAGAGCTCAAACGTCCTCCCGTTGGTGTGCTGTAGTAGTTGGGAGAGGGGATGTGCCAGCTCAAGTGTCGTGCTCGTCACTTGACCATGGTTCAAAATTACAAGGTCCGTCGCCAAAAGCCCTCTTGCCGCTGAATAGTGCGACGTTAATATTCACTCACTCACTCCAAATTTGGTAGCGAGACCGCCACCAGATGGTGCCCCTATGAAATAGGGACTGACCGGGTCTGTAAAGTCTCAGTTGCAAAAATGCGGCTCCATGAGGGAAAAAAGACAAAACTTATCAAGTGTTACAAAAATGACCCCTGATTTGAAAAATCAATAAAAGAAAGGGAAGTTGATAGAAATGTGCGGTTTGTTGTATTCTACTTTGGTAACAATGGATTTTATTCTCAAGAAGAATCGAATTATTTACAAAGTTTTAGTCAATAGGTGTCTCTTCGACCTGAAATTCTATGAACAGTTTTTACGTTCGTTTCGTCACACATGTGTGAAATTCTGGGGAGTTACAACGAGTAAATAATTTGAAACATTAACGTGTGTCTGATGAAACGGGCATAAAACATCATTTTACAGTTTTTCTTTGTCAAAAGCGTCATCTGGTGACAAACTTTTAATTAATTTCAACATTTTGTAAGAATAAATCTCTTTGTTTACTAAAGACATTTTTATCGCCTTCCTTTCTTTTTTAATTAATTGTTCATAACTTGGTTCTGTTGGGGACACCTGTAAATATATATGTCACAGAAAAATAATATAAGCCTAGATTTATTCAAAACTTCTTACTAATCAAAAAGTAATTAAAGTTCTTACATAAAGTCCAGAAAAAAAGCACTTTTTATATCCTTCTTTTATACAGCGTTCTTCAAAAATCATTTACAAGCTTCCGCTGTCGAAAAACAGTTTCTCATAAATAATGAAGCAGTTTTTATTATTATTGTTATTTCAATGACACATTCGTTGTACTGCATGTAACGTAGAACGAACAGTAAAAAAATATTTTCACTATGAATTAAATAGTGAGTTCGAAATTCTTTTTAAATACGACCTTCAGAAAAGCTGATCAAAAAGTATGAACATTTAATCGTGTAGAAGCTACTTTTTTATTTCAACGAGAGACGAACAAAGGTATAACATTGAATTAGATTGAGAATTACTACATCTTTTTCAAAAAGGAAATAAAGGTCTCATTTTTTTTCAAAATTACGCACTAGGAATAAAGTTAAGTACTTTCCATATTAGGATATACATCCTAATATTTCCCTATACACTTTAAGAAAGAGGTTTTAGTTTTATGATATAATCTTGTTATTACAGCCTTGATGGATTGAACAACTCTCAGTATTACTCATACTTGGCCATCTAATCTATATAAATTGGTCAATAATTATAACTGCATTATAATTTAGATTCATTTTCCGTGAAGCTGATTTTCCGTGAAGCTAAGGTTAAGTTGAATGGATCCGTGAAACTGTAACTGAAGCAGAGCAATCATGACGTGGCGAAAGCAGCAGCGTCCCATACAACTTGAAAAACCTGAACAGAGTGCATCTTCTGAGCAAAATGCTGACAGACACGTGAACTTTCCCCTTCGCAACACCGTAATGAACGGACAAGAAGGCAACTGCTCCATGGAGCAGGCGAACGGAGATGACATCTCCGACCCCAGCGATCCACCGGCGGATACTACTTCCCTGCCTCCAAACGTGCACTGCGCACGTAGTCGAACCCTACAAAAGTCAATAAGACAAGCTGAATCGAATATACGCTTTCAAGAAGAGCTGATCGAAGTAGAAGCTTTCGATCCACGTGACACTGATGCAGCACAGTTGCAGTCCTACATCAAAGTCAAAGGGGCGGCGGAGCTTGACTACAACATGAAGATGGGTGAGTTAAAGCTTTCCTTTCCTTGCCCAGAAAAAACTGCAGCCATAACCCGACAAACGGTTTAAATACTACCCGTTCTTTGAAAAAAAGAGCAGCGGAGTCCTGCATCCTCCCTGCCACTTTAAATCCCCAACTTAGGGAGACTACCTCCAAAAAGCACAAACCAAATGAAACCGAAAATAAAAATCAAACGGCTAAAGAGTTGCCTGAAAACACCATAGCTTTAAATAACCCCTTCAGTGCTCCAAATATCGAAGAAAATAAAATGGAAGTCGTCGACTCAGACCCCAACCAAGCCCCCGGCGAAAATCGACCCAAACGTAAAGTTAAACTTATTATGCTCCCCTTATAAAACAAATTACAACCTGGTTCTTAAAGAATTAAATGAAAAATACCCAAACTCCATCAACAAGCTAATAGGAGAATACATAAGAATTACCCCAATCTCTGAGGATCAGCACAGAGAAATCACCGCCACCCTCAAAATGAATGGAGAGGAATTTTACGCAATACCTCCCCCTAGCGAAAGACCATACAAAGTAGTCCTTAAGGGACAACCAGCGTCCACCGATATCGATGAAATAAAAAACGATCTAGCTAACCAACGAGTCGCGGTTATTAAAGTTGCACAACTAACGCAACGAAAATCAAAATTCCCCCTACCCATGTTTCTAGTGGAAAGTTAGGGAAAAACGTCCCAGACAGTCGGGACATTTTAGACGTTAGCAACTGCTGCTATATGTCCATCACTTGGGATTCGTTCCGCCGCAGACCGGGAGCAACGCAGTGTTACAACTGCAATTACTTCCACCACAGTTCGCAATACTGCGATATCAAAACTAGGTGTCTGAAGTGCGCTCAGGAACATCGGACAAGCGACTGTCCAATCAAAGAAAGAATAGAAAACCCAGAATGCATAAACTGTAAAACCAAAAGCCACATGGCCAACTCAAAACAATGCCCTAAATACCCCAAAACAAACCCAAAGAAAGGAAATCCCATCAAAAATAACACCACCCAGAACAAACCTAACCGCTAACCAAACCCAAAATACCCCAAACCCAGTAACCACAAATAACTCCTATGAAAATGTAGCTAAAATAGGCCACCAGAGGTCAGCACGTAAAACCGAATCTGAGCAGACGACTAAACGTTCTGAGCCCGATTCCACCACAAAAACCCAAAATACTTCCTCATGCTCTGAAATCATTCTCGCAATCCGTGAATTTAAAAACTTTTTCTCAAATCACCCCGAACTCCTCTCATTAGGGAAAGCTCTCAGAAACGCCACTTCAGAAGAAGAAAAAGTCGACATTTTTTACGAGGCAATGGCCTCTACCTCTAACCTACCAACATAGAGGCCCCTCCAACCTCCGAGAGGCTGCAACCCGATTGGCCGACGCCGCTTCTCGCAAAGTATTTCAAAAACCCCGCTTTTTCAGGCAACTCGCACCTACTCCGACTAGACGGGTCATTCCGCTAGCCGCTCTCATTGAAAATGATTAACCCCGCACGCAAGTGCACTCGGCCCCCCGATGCGCATAGTGCAGGAATAAACTTACTCTCAATGCTACCTTCAATTAAAAAATTTTCTTTTCACATTCATTTCATTTTAACATCCATAAATATCAATATGAAATAACTAATTAATTAAATTTTAAAAAAAATTCTTAATACTATTCTGCAGTACTGGGCTAAGGTAAAGCCAATTAAAGCTACACCCAAATCTTCATGATAGGAGGTTAAGTTTCCACAAGGAAACAGGCACTCCGTTAACCATTCTACATATAGTTTTTTACTTTAAGAAAGAGAGTCGACCGCTCTGCGTTCCGGTTCGCCGGGCCTGTAAGCGGCTTGACACAGATCTCATGAACATAGTTACTTCTCACAATAGTTACACCTTGTATTTATTTACTCTTACACCTAGATTATTATCTTGCATTTTTTTAATTTAAATTTTTCCTCTCCTTAATGTAATTAACTTATTCTAATGTAAATCTCTTAGCTTATCCTATTTTAATATAGTCTGTTCACACCTTTTAATGCAGCAAAGGGCTAAGGTAAAGCTGAACCCATGTAATCCCCCAGTTTTTAATTATTGGAGTTTGAGCTTCCCTGCGGGAAGCAGGTACTCATATAAGCATTCAACTTCTTTAAGAAAGTGAATTTGCAAATAGATTGATGTATTAAGTGTTAAAGGTGTTGGTTAGTTCAAAGGGACAAAAAAAAATATATCTTTACTTCAGTTAATCGGCTCCGCTATTATTAGATAGAGGTTTGGATGAGTGTAGTGCATAGGTTCTCAACGCGGGTGATAACGCCCCTTTGGGGACGTTAGAAGCTTTTCAGCTGGGGCAGTAAAAGACCCAGAGAAAATTAGGGGGGTTGAGATGCCACGGCGGGGCTTAGAAAGATTAAAGAAATTGATTGAAATGTATTTAAACCATTTCTATATCACATGTACGAAAATTCGCGTACTTCGGTACTGGATGTGGAAATTGGATGAAAAACTTAAAGATTACATTATTCACAGACCTACATTATATTGAATAATACAGTGCATTTTAATTCCTGTAGTGCATGTGTTGTTTTTGAGAGCAGTAGGAAAAATGTTTCGGCCACTGCGTTTCATCACGTATATTATCCAAGAAACTTTGATTTTTTAAGTTTAATGTTTTCTTTTTTACAAATTTGAAATATTTTATCTAAATGAGTTAAATACTCTTCCCAAGATTGTGAGAAAATTATAATATCATCAAAATAGTTTAAAGCAAAAGTTAACTGATATTTTTGTAAAATTTGTCTTATAGTTTTTTGGAAAACAGCTGGGGAATTTTTCCAGCCAAATGGAAGTCTTAACCATTCATAGAGTTCAAAATTAGTTGTGAAAGCCAGTTTTTCTGCATCTTTTTCATGAATTTTTATGTGCCAATATCCACTTGTTAAATCGAGAGTAGAGAAAAATTTAGCATGAGTTAAATTATCAATTACAAAATCTATCAGAGGTACAGGAGTTGAATCTTTTCGTGTTATTTCATTTAGTTTTCTATAATCAATACATAATCTTGATTTTTTCCCTTCATCCTTTTTGTATGCTAAAGTTACAGGAGCAGCATATGGACTATGGGAGGGTCTAATAAAACCTGCTTTTAACAATTCTTCTATCTGTGTTTGTATTTCTTTAGATTCTTGTTGACTATTTCTATAGGGGCGTAAACTTATAGGAAGGTCTGAGATTAAATGAATTCTTTGTGGCTCCAAACTGATACAACCTACATCATATTTATTTTGTGAAAATATGTTTTGAAATTTGTCAAGAAGTTGGGTTAAATCTTCCCATTGCTCACTAGTTTGTTTTGGTATTGTGCCCTCAACAACCCTGGCTGGGTTAAACAATATCCCCCCCCCCAGATCAGCTTCAGGGCTGTCTGGTATTTGATCTAAACCTTTATTACCCTTAACATTACTATTATTTTCATGATAAGTATTGGAATAGTTCATAAGTTTATCATTTTCAAGAGTTTTACAATATGTCCCATGATATGTTCTCAATTCACTAACACACTTATTATTTGAAATTTTAACATTACTTAAATTTTTACCAAATTGAAAAACACACATTTTAAGAATACTAATATCAAGTTTAAATAAATGTAAATATTCAAGTCCTAAAATAATATAAGGCAATTCAGTATCAATTACAAATAAATCTATTTGCTTAGATATATTACCAATATTCATAAAAACTGTAATTATACCTTTGGGATGAATAGTCCCACACGTTTGTTTTATTTTTACATCACTATTTTTTAAATTCTTAAAATTTTTAAGTTGTTTAGATAAATTTATTGGAATTAATGGCACATTGCTTCCTGGGTCAACTAGAGTAAAAAACTGCTTGGAACATACCGTTGATTTGATAAGTAGCTGTCATCCATGTCCTTGGGCATTTTCACTATTTCTGGGTGGGCGAAAATTATGTTGATTTTGTCGTAAAATTTGCCTAGGTTGACTGTTAAACTGCCTTTCATTGAAACGCACCATATGTGATTGATGTGGTTGTCTATATCCTCTTGATTGGAATCGTAGTGGATCAGTTCATGTGTTTATATTGCCGTATGCTCGATTACGAGTATTCCATGTTCTTGAACTTCCACTTTCTCCCGCATTTCGATTTGAATTGTCCGGTGTTACTGCGATTAATTGTCGCATTGTCGAAATCCATTGGCAGGGTGTAGAAATCTTTTGAATAACTAAAAACTTTTGTAATTCAATAGGACTAGATAATTTTAAATGTTCCACTATGGAACTGTCGTCATAATTAAGTTTTTTTCCTAGGGCAAGTTTTTCGGTAAAAAATGAAATCAAGTTTTTGTTGTCTTCTAGTTTTAGGTTGTGGAACTTTTGTATTTCTTCTTGTCTGGTCACATCAAATACCGTAATCAAAAATTCTCGATTTTCTTTATAAGATTTATTAAATAATTTGTTGTCAAACCAGAACTTGAGGTAAATTCCTGTCAAATATTTTGGGAGGTTTTAATGTTTCCAATGTTCGTCATTTGATATTCGAGGCATTGTTGATCAAAACAGTCCAGAAAACTTTAAAAAGAACTAAACCTACTATTATCAAATTCAGGTAAAAAATATTGTTCTGAAGTGTCCCTTGGTGACTCCTGCCGGAGAGAATCGTCTTCTATTGTATTATGATTGTCCATGCAGTCGCTAGTTCGAAAAAATAAATTCTTAAAGTTCATTTTCTTGGTTTCGTGGCATATGTTGAGTTTCCTCGCGGTGTCCAGCCGGCTCTTGACAGGCCCCAGGCCTTCTGGTTAAATAAGGAGGGCATCATCTATAACAAATACTTCTTTTATTCTCCTATAATCATCTAATATCCAATATGGCGGCCCTTAGGCGCGCAACACCATAGAACAATAGACGGTAATCCGGCCAGGAGTCCATCAGCTACCTATTCCAGTACGCGTTCTCCTTCGTCAGCGCTCGCTCCACCTTTAAATAGGCTTATTTACCCACAAATCCTTACGCGATGATAAAGAGTTCGCTCTATTTTTATTTACTACTCCCTTAATTTTAAAGCTAATCTTTTCAAACCTGACATATATATATATATATATATATATATATATATATATATATATATATATTGTGTGTGTGAAGTTTATGTGCTGTTGGAAGATAATTCTAGCAATAAATCGACAGCTTTTTAAAATTGCTGGATGTCATTACCAGAAAGATTTAATTGTTTGAAAAAATAGCATTTGCCCTTCTTTCCGATTTTGGTTCCACATATCTATAGGAACAAATTTTTTATCATGTGAAATTTATTTTGAGTCCACTAAGAAATTGCTTAACTGCTGAACATTCTTAATCTTGTGTCAAATTGAAAATAACAAACTATACCCCTGATATATTGCGAGATTAAGTAGAGCTCTGCAGAGGCAAGGTTCGCATCAAAATTTTAATTTTCTATTTAACTTTGTTGCATGAACACTTATATTTCATGTTGTTTATTTCTTGTTTCATAAATATTTTTAAGAATGCATAATGTGTGTACAATTTTAATTTTTTGAATAATAAATATTAAAGAATAGTCATATTTTTAAGTTTTTCCCTTAAAAATTCTAAAAAGATACATATTTATGAGCACAGTTTTAATTTTTTATTTACATTGAAGTAATATATTTTATGTTTATTTTTATGTCAATAAATATCTTTAAATGATGCATAATTAACATACAATTAAATTTTTATTTTTGACCTCTATTTCCTAATTCTGCATGTATTGTCGTGGGAATCGAATTGTTTCAAATATTTGTTATTGCTTGGCACGCTGAATCACGTTGGTAGATTGGTATGGCACGCCACAGCTGAAAGGTTGCCGACCCCTGTGCTACCATTATCTTCCTTCGATCGTTCACACATCCTCAAACAAATTACTGAATTACCCTTGCCCCTTTACAATCTATAGCAGGGGGTGGCAACCTTTTAGCTGAGGCGTGCCAATTCAATCTACCAATCTGATTCAGCGTGCCACACATTAGGGAAACAATTCAATTCCCGCCATTATGCATGCAGCGTTAGAGAATAATGGTCAATAATGTAGGTAGGAGGGGGTTTACAGTTTCATTATATATTAGTTATGCATCATTTAAAGATATTTCTTAATATAAAAAATAAGCACTCTACATAAAATATAACTATTTTTTCAACAAAAATCAAAATAATTGAAATTATCCATATTTTATGTATTTTTAGAGATATCTATAAAAGTAGGAAATAGGCAACACACATGTAATGTAAGTATTTCCCTTCATTATAGTTAAGTAAAAATTTTAGTGCTTGCACTGCTCTACTTTCATATCGCAAAATCAGGAGTATAATATGTGACTTCCATTTTGACACGATTCTGGACATTCATTTGCTAAGCAATTTTTTTTTTTTTTTTTTTTTTTTTTTTTTTGCGGACTCGAAATACTTTTTATATGAGGAAAGAATTTTTTCCATAGATACATAGAACCAAATGCGGAAAGCAGAGTACAAGCAATTTTCTCTCTTCAAACAATTAAATCTCTCCAACAATGACATTCAATAATTTACGAAATAGCTGTGAATAAATCTTTGGAGTTATCTTTCAGATTTTTTATAGTTCCGAAGATGTTTGTCAAATAGGGTTCTATTCAAATTTATGAACTTCCATTTACTCAAAAATTGACAAATTTGTATAGTGCAGAGTACCACTGAGAATTGTACCGTGGCACATGTGCCATAGGTTGCCGACCCCTGATCTAGATATTAAAATTTAGATTGGATTACATTTATTTTTAAGTGCTACAAGTGTATGTTTTAAAACGTAAAAGTTAAAGGTGTGTGCTCACCGATTTTGGATTCATGTGTTTATTTAAGCAGAGGGAAGTGTCAATGGGGGGGGGGGGATGGACTTTATACTGTCATTTGAAATCATCTGAAATTCTAAGTTGAGTGTGTATATTTCATTAGTTCTTGAATGATTGATTTTAAAAGTATTTAAGAAATATATTATAATTAATATGCCTAATGATAATTTGCAAACAAATTTCATGTGTTATTTAATAACCCATTTTGATCTAAAATCTAATATTGATATAAATTTACAATTTGGATATTTTGAAACAATTTTACCCCAGCAAATTTTCTTACATACGAGTAGGTCTGGTTCTATTTCCAGTTTTTTTTTTAATATACGAGTCTTACCCCCCCCCCATTGCTTACTTTTTTATTGTTATTTGGTCCCTACCACCATTGTACTGTTATTGTGGTTTATTCTAATGTTTTTCAATATTGCGCAAAAAATTATTTTTATTTTTCGGTTATACTTAAATTTGTTTGAGCAGTCAAACTTGAAACTCCCCCTTTTATTGTGCATATTATTGTGATAAAGTTACTGTTTTAAAAACATTTCCAGGGATCTGGGGTTTATATTTAAAGTTTTGGGTTAAATTTACTCTAAATTACTGTTGTTTTGTATTCCAGAGAAAATGCATAGTTCATAATGAATATTTTTGAAATATGATTTTAGTTTTGATATTTTTATGTTGATACTATTTTTTTGGAATATTTAAGGTGGTTTGAAGAATTTTTAGTTATTATAAGATTTACTTTATTAGAATAATATAATTGATTTGATATGAAAATGATAAACTTTAAATATTTATAAAATGATAATGGGGTTATGAGAGCACTTAGCTGAGAAAATATTAATAAATAAATAAAAATAAATAACCAAATGTTTATATTTAAAAGAAATGAGATATAAAGGAGAATATACAAGTATGGAAGTAAATAAATATTGATAAGTATAATAAATAAGAAGGGTGTGTAAGGATTGCTTAGTGAGTACCTCAAAGAAAATACATCTTTGACTTTCAAAATACTGTTGCTTTCAATCTTGTACCTTTTGCAGATAAAAAGTATAATATGAATAAAAACAAGTCATTAAATAGAAAAAAAATTCTTTTCGTTCACTTGCAATTTCCAGTCTTAGGAAATTTTGTTTTTGGAGTTATTGTGTAGATATATATACGATAAGAATTAAAATTTGTCTTAATGATTGTACAAGGCGTGGGTCAATTTTTTAATTTGTTTCTTTTCAACCAGTGGTATTCATACAATTTTACATCTATTTTAAAATGAATGTTTATATTTTAACTTTTATTTTTCAGTATTTTAAAAGTAAGTTTTTGTAAGTTCATATTCAATAGTTTTTAGGTGATGGGTAGTTTCAATATTTTTACATTCTTTGAAATTACATTTTTGAATATTTCATGTAAATGTTTAAGTGAAGGGAAAATGTTTTAAGTACTGTAAATCTAAAATTTTTTTTCTATATTTTGTATTAAGTTTCCCGATAATTCTTTAAATGATGAAACGTGTACCGTTGCATAATGTAGGGTGATTTTAAGTTACGCAGCAGAATAACCAGTGAACCAATCTTCAACCAAAGATTGTTGGGGGACATTCCTAATATATGTAGAGAATTCAAAAACTCATTTGAAAAATTTGTGGTTTTATTTTCATTAACAATAGTGTCAGTTAATTTAGAAGGCATTGGATCACTTGCCAAAAACTCTTTATCTGGAAAAGATTATTTCATCACAAACAACATTTTTCCTAATTAAGTAACATGATGACAATGCCAATAATTATCTAGATAATTTTACTGTATATCCGAGAAGACACTGTCAACGAGTTCCTTTTTTTCTGAACAACAGTACAGAAATTTTCACACTATTTCAAGCATTATGTATTGAGATACAGTTCTATTTCCCCCATTTCAACATCCAGCAGTTGGTTGGAAAATGTTTACTCGTATTGATCATCTTGCAAATGTACTCGTATGTTATGGTCAGTTGAAATGTTTCCACGTTTCAACATAAAAACGATTGTTTTAAACAAGCGTTAGTATTGTGAGGAAATGTAGAGCGAGGAAGGACTTCTAATGTCTGTCGGAAATCACCAGACAGCAATATGTGTGACAGCAACACCGAATATATCCTCTCTGTCTCATTGACGTTTAAACCTATGTAATGCTTTGAGTGAATATTTATGGGCCATAGTACATTTATCCCTGATTATGATTGAACTCATTTGGAATACTGTAGCCTATCCGCTTTTTTTTCAATGATACACTTTGCATCTTGTTTCCTATGAATGTCTAATGGCAGCCTGAAGGCGGAATGTGCAGTTTGTCTACCATCTAACAAAGTGACAATAATACCTGAAGATGTAATTGGCAATGGTATTTACTATTGCAATCGTATTTTCGCAAGGTTGCGCCTGCAAAATTAGTTGCTATAGGGAATGAAAATCAGTAGGGGGGACTCGAACGCAAAGCCATTCGACCTGATTTAAGCAATATCCAGAAAAGTTACAGGAGTAGGTGCCTACTTTCCACGCACCTACTCTTGAAAGTTCAGTCCCTGAAGGGAGGTCGTCCGACATTATCCAGAAAAGTTGCGGGAGTTTCTAAAATCCTATTTCAGACTCTCGTTCACCATCCCGAAATACACCACAAACGTCCTTTTTCCGCTCTAAAACGTTAAGGGTAAGCTTCTGCCACGGTTTGCATAATAGATGGCCGTCCTGAATTAAATGGCAAAGTTACAGTGATTTCTCGGATTGGACATCAGATTCGGTGTATTTGTTTTGAAATGCGCCAGAGACCAAGTTTTCGTGCTCCAAGAATTTTAAGGTAAGTCCCTGCCGTGGATTGTCAAAATTACGTTCGATCGGCATTATCCGGCAAAGTTACGAATATTTTTGGGAACCTATTCTAAAACCGGACCCCAAACCGGGCACTTACATTTTGTGTATTTTGGTCTACGCTTCCACAAACACATGAGCAATGCAATATTTTGTAAATTTTCTCGTTTCCCGGCTTCTTCACATTTCCTACAATAAAAAAATTTATGATGTCAGTAATTGAAATAAAAACTATCCTATACTTTTAAAAAGGGACGAAATGACAACCAGTTTGAAAATTATATTATGATCGGTTGAGTAGTTTCGAACTCCATTGCGGACCAACACCGTTACACATAATTTTTATATATAAAGATATACACATAAATTACGTTACATAAATATATGTTACTCATAGTATTTTAGTGCATTGTTAAGAAGATTTATTTCCCTACTAAAATTCCTTTGAGCATTAGAACATCATAGATACATAATTTACAAATCGTGAGACATCGCATCAATGATTGTACCATACCTAGTTTCCTCCCCCAGTGCTCTACCAGAAACAAAATCCAAATTTAGCTCAGATTTTAAAAATTGTACTAATCTCAATCCTTCATCTTTATCGAAATGAATACTGAAGTCGCCGCCAAGTATGAGAGGAAATACATGATACTGTTTTTTCAGTAATTTAGAATCACTTTTCCGTATATGCTAAAGCTCACATTACATATAGTTATTATATATATTACTTTTATTCAAAAAATTTCTTACGTATCAAAAAGTTTGTCGAGAAAAATAGAGACAATTTTATATCTTTCTATTGTACAGCGTTCTCCAAAAGTAAGCGAGTAAGAAGCTTCTTCCATCGAAAAACGGTTTCTTATAATAATGAAGCTGATTTTTCTTATAATTTTTATTTTAATAACTCGTTATACTAGACATAATAAAGAACGAACAGCAAAAAATCTTTTCGCGTCCAATTAAATTGTGAGTTCGAAATTCCCATTGATGTTTTTTATAATATTTTCAGAAAAGCTGTTCATATTAAAATCTGAAAATTTACCCTAAAAATCCCGCGTATACGTACTAGTGTTTTAAGCGCATCCTACTTTCATGCTACATTTTTTTAATTTTATGTATATTCGCCGTATAAAGCGCCACCCCTTTTTTCAAAAGAATCTGACATGTATATATGCACTGCTCTTATGTAATTTTTTGGAGGTATTGTCCCAGACGTAAAAAATATATAGTACCACTTCTAGAACAACCCTGTAAGTTCATTAGGTATGACATTTCTTTTAAATAAACATTATTCCGATTTATTTATAAGTCTAATTTTTTGTTACGCTCATATCTCATTTGATTTTTGAAACTCTCATTTTTATTCCCGTCATATAACGGGCATTCGTAAATTTCGATACAATTTCTTTTGTGCTGAAAGTGCACTTTATACGCCAGATTATATGGTAACTGTGTGTAGAAGCTACTCATTTTATTCAAGGAGCAACATTGAGAATTAACATACAGTAGTACCATATCTCTTTCAAACAGCACATATATCGATTTTATTTTTTTTTTCACATTTATATACCAGAAATAAAACTAAATACACTCTACATTAGTAAATATGTTTTATTTTATAAAACCACTTTAAAAAATTTAGTTTTTCTAATAAATTGCAGTAAGCATTTTTTATATTCGACATTTTAGGCAAATACAATTTCTATCAAAGAAGGATTCGTGTTAACGAGTCTTAGAAAGAAAGACATGTAATCTCTAGGTAAAATTTCCTGACTTGTTTGCTTCGAAGTATATCGTGTAGGTATAGATGGCGCTCTCTTTGAATCAGCTGTGTACAAAGGAGTGTTGTGGGCAACGGTAGTATAGTGCTATTTACAGTAATGTGTAGAGTTTTTGATTTAATTAATTTTTTTTAATGAATGATAGAGCCGATCTTGTACCTAATAACGTAACCAACGTTAATAAAAGACCATGACAGCCCAGGCAGTTATTCTCGATCTTTTTGCTGTGGTACACTTAATACAATTTCAAACTTGGGCAGACACTAACAATAAAATAAGTTTAAAAGAATGCATTTTGGGAAACTTGATGAAAATGCCACTCTCATTTCATCATCTACATTTAAAAGTTTGGATCTTTTTTTAATTTTTAGAATAGTTAATACTAAAAATCCGAATTCACGCAAATATGATGTAGAAAATCGTAGCAACATTTGTAGTTTCTTTGGCTATTAAGTGGTAATCACCACTAATTTTAAAACAAAATGAATTAATTGACTCCTGAATGTTTTGAAATGAAATCTCGATTATAGCTGAGTATGTGTGAAATTAGTTTTTCCTCTTCATTTAAAGTTCATTCCTAAGTACAGGTGAATCCCTTATCACATATGGATTACAAACTAAATCAAATTTTTTTTAAACCATCTATCCACGAAATGATAAGTTAAATATACCACGAATATTCTTAGTTTGTTTCTATAAAACAACCGAATGATTCGGTTTCGGATTTTATTTTTTCCTCAAAGAATAACTGATAGTTTTTTTAAAAAAATTAGCTGGATACTTCAACAATTTGGCAGCACACAAAAAAGCCGCAGCACAGTGGTGGAGAATCACTGACCCAGAGGCTATGGTCACTCTTTACATGTATGTCATGAGTTCGAGCCCTAGTGCCCCTTCGAACTCGTTGATGCTTGTTAAATTTTTCGAGTTAACAATGTCCTTCTGTGGGTGTAGTGTGGAAGTTCGTAGAAGGGGTACCAGAGCAGGTATCAACCTTTTCTCATTTCTTTTACGTAATTCATAAGAACGAGGTCCATCACCAATAACCCTTGTGGTGCCTCTAATAAGCACTCATACTCTTATAAATCAGGGATTCTCAACCACTGTGCCGCGGCACATTTGTATGCCGCCAAATTTTTTTGGTAGTTTTAAACCAAAGATATTAGATAGGACCACATTTTCTCCTTACGTTATATGTGCTTTATGTAAATTGGTATTATGAATACTTTATGTGATAGAAAATAACATCATATTCATATATCAATTTGACTTAACTGTTAGGTGGAATGGATATCATGTGTGTATCATATTCCCTAAAATAACGAAGTTTTTCTGAGGTACTTTTTCTAACTGAATAAATTTTCTTACTAAAATAGTCATTAATTGTTGTTAATTTGTTTTTAATACCCTTTTATAAGTTTCACTTGTATGTAATGGAATCTTTGAACTGAATTTTTACCCACTTTAAAAGGCCGGATTAATTCGAAAATCTGCTCACTTGTCCAAGACCGATGACAATACAATAATTTAATAATTTTGTTTCATTGTCCTGATCAGGATCCCATTTTCAGATCCCCTTTCCAGATATGGCGACTAAAAGATTAAGTTACAACTTAGTTCGATTAATTATAAAAGTTGTTTATTTTTTAGTTTTTAAAATTTTTTTTAATTAATCTTTAGAATATTGATTCTCAACCGCTGTGTCATGGTACTTTTGTCTACCACCAAATATTTTTTTTAAAGTTGTTAATTATACAAAAAAATAAATAAACAAATAAAACATGGGAATCATTTGGCCTTTTTATAAAAGTCAGTTAACAAAATTCGCGATTATTAAACTAGAGTGGAAAAAAATTGTTTTTGTTCGTAATCCATTTATGATAGGCGTTTGTCTGTGGGCATCTGGACTGTGAAAACAGTCCTCAATCCCACATCTGGTGAACTTCGATGAGGGAAACTGCGCAAGTGGAATTTGTTCAGTCTGCTGATAGGCATGTTGGTAATTGGCTGAGAGGCGAGAAATTCCGCGAGGCGTGGCTAAGGGTTTTTTTTTTTGGTGGAGTGGAAGATTATTCTGCACGGTTGAAAGCTTAGAGGCTTGCTTTTCACTGGTTGGTCAATGGTAAAAGTGATCATAGACTCTGTTTGGCTGCCTAGGGGGCTATCCATTTATGATAACGGATACATCTGCATATGAATTCACTTTGAAAGAAGAGGAAAAACCAATTTCGCTCTGTAATAATCTAGATTTAATTTCAAAACGATCGGAAGAGTCAATTAATTATTTTGCATTAATATTAGAGGTGATTATCTCATAATACCCAAAGAAACTTTACAAATATTGCTACGATTTTCTACATCATATTTGCGTTAATTCGGATTTTCTGTATTAACTATTATGAAAAGAAGAAAAAAAAGATCCAGACTTTTAAATGTAGATGATGAAATGAGTGACATTATTATTTTTACGACCCAATATAAACGAAGTTATCAAAAATCCTCATTCTTAAATTTCGCATTAAATATTCTCTTATCAATAGTTATTGCCGCATAACTTTTCCGCGTTGCAAGTATTTGAATTTTGTTTTGTTTTTTGTATCGAATTTAGTATTAAATTCTCTTTAAAATAATATAGCACAAATTGCAACGTAATATTTTCAGTAAGCATACAAATTTAAAAAACATAACTTTAAAAAGTATCCACACAATTTTAGCCGCCACTGTATATATATAATTAAACAGTTTCAAAAAAGTTGAATGGAAGTCGAATTACAATATTTTCTAAACCTGTTAAATAGTCCAGCTTTTTCACAAAAAATTCTGAGATTACGCGTAGTCAAATTTTTTGTACTTAAAACTATATAACGTAAAGTGAAATTTTTATCCAAAATGGATGCCAAACACATCAGTAAATTGCTTTAAATAGCAAGATTAGCTCAAAAAATGGCGTTTTTTACGACAAAAAGCAGATGAGAGAGGAAAACATTTAACTGAAGATATACTAAAATGCCTTCAGCGAGCCATTCGTGGCCGTGGGACATGGATTGAAGACACCTAATGTGAGGAACAATTTGTGTACAAATGTTTCAAGTTTAATTACAAAATAAATAAAACAGAAACAAATATTAACGAACTAAACGTCCAGATATAAATTATTTGCACTATTTTAAGATGAAATTGAACATTTTTGCACAAAATTCGTAGCATTATACACTATATGTGAATTGAGATGATTAAACTATGAGATCTTCTGTTATTATTGTTTCTCATTAGAGCCATGAACTGGCATTAGAGCTGGGGTACTCAACCTTTTTTCTGCATAGCTGCAAACATATGTCAGCTATTTCACGCGGACCGCAAGCATATGTTAATTATTTCACGCGGGCATAAACATGAGCATAAATTGGGGGGGGGGGTGAAATGCCTTAAGACCAAGATCACATTGGAAATTTAACATGTGGAAAATTTATCAAATTATTATGACTCCTGTTTTGCTTTTTATAATTATTTTTTATTTTTGTCACTAACACTAAGGTAGAAGTATTTAAGAAACACTCCTTCACAATTTCTACATCAGTAAACGGTTTCATCTGATTACCAATATTATAACAAACTTCATAGGATATCTTTGTTACCCCTGTGATATTTACCACTAACAAAACACTTTGTTGCTGTTGTAAAGATTATTCAACCAAGCCTATTTATTACCTATTGAAATAAATCTTTGAAAAAGAAAAGTGTCATTGAAGGAGGATGGTACATCTTGAATGGTTCTTGTTTATTGGAATTTTTTAAATACAGCACTTTCATGACACTGATTCATGTTTGTTTTTTGCTACAAAATAGTCATCCTCCCGATCGTTTTGAAACGATATATTTTCTTTGAATATTTTTCGCTTGCACGGTATGAAAGATACTTAAAAATTAGTTCCTCCCGTAAAATTGTCGCTACTCCTCTGTTTACTGCTGTCTGTCTAACCGTAACCGTTTCAAAAAGAAAAACAATATCAATTTGTACCCGTACAACACCGACACCAAAAAGCAAAATTGATATATTTGATTCTTGACAAAAATAATCCCCCCCCCCCAATTTTTAATACTTTGTTCTTAAATAAGTGAATTTCACAGATCAATGGGCCATGATCAGCCCACTTCAAAAGGCACGGTGGGCCGCAGGTTGAGTACCGCAGCATTAGAGTAAGGGCCCAATGCCGTGTTGCTACATAAAGAAGAGTTATTTTAATGGGGTTGTAAGAACACACGCACACACGCTTTCTAGTAAGAGGGCAGTGATCAACTTTACAGCACCTACAGGACAATTTGCGACCCATCCAATTCAAAGAAAAACGTTGAAACAAACTCAGCCATTAAGACCTAATGTAACCCAATTAGGTGGGAATCATGTTCCAGATTACTCGGAACTTGAAAAACAAGCAATCCTACTTGAGGGTGTTCACACTGTTATAAATATAAGATCAGGAAGGAATCGCGTTACTGGTGTTCCATTTGTCCCATTATGTACAATACACTGTTTCAATAAATATCACTACACAAGAGGAATTTAAATTCTTACCTTTATAATTGCATTTCATAAATTTTTCTTCCGTTTTACGAGTAATATACCAGGGCAATTCGGAAAGTAACCTCCGAATCACTGTAAAAAACAAACTAGGAAAGGGGGGTGGGGTATTTACATATCAAAGGTACTCCTCTATTTTTCAACATTATCTTCCGCATCATTCAAGACTTGAACCGTTTTAGCAATTTACCAATTCCTTTCAGTATAAAAAGAGGCCACCTGAGATTTAAACCAATGTCTCACTGGGTTTTTAAGTTTTTCTTCGTCAGCCAAATGCTGTCCCCCAAGTCATTTCTTCATTGCAGTTATTAGATTGTAATCGGAGGAGATCAGCACTCACTACAGACAGCGTTCCATTTCGTAACTCCTCTTGGTTATTAGTTTTTCCGCCCTTGGATAAGCGTATCCTTAGACACACTACACCTTCACTAAAAATGTTTGGCCTGTATACAGCATACAATTCACGATTGACATTCGATCTTACACAACCCCCCCCCCCAAAGAAATCTTATCATTACTGGCAAATCACATTTGGCGGGACTTTTTATGGCTGCACACATTTTGTTTGAGTTATAACTAGCAAACTCCTGGCCCTACGACATACAGTGGTCAGTTTCCCGATCTGGCGCACGGAAATTATTTCATAGCTTTAAAGTCTTCATAATTATATATAATTATCAAAAATTATTGTAATTAACTTGGGAGTAGGCACGCACTCGATGTTAACGTTAATGGCCAAGCGGGGTGACTGAGTCACCCCAATCCTTTTTTTTTATAATTATTTTTACTGTACGCGATAAAAATCGTGAATAACTTAATTAAGAGAAAGTATACTTATCTACTTTTTAAGGACTTTTAAATTTTTCTTTGAAAATTTGAGAAAAAAATATCAATCAACCTGAACTAAGAAATTTCAAAAGTGTGCTTTCTTTTAATAAAGGACACAAATCACACAGACACTTTTCGCTAAGATTATAGGAATGTTATTGGCAGGCAAAACTGCCATATGCTGTTTAAGTTATTGTAGTTTTATTGTCCTTTGATGGTCTATAAACAGTATGTTGAACTTTTTCTTGTTTATGTCTTTTTAACAGAACGAAGAGAGTCTTGTGCTACACTTATGGCTTCATATTTTTCCTGATGTTCTTTTGGTAGAATTTGAAAATTTTCCTTTCAACTCAAAAGTTTCCTGTTCATCGATTTTCTTATATTTACTTTTGCTATGATGATTAATATGCTTTATTTCAGTAGGTTCTTCCCTTGCTTGATCATTTTCAACTTTCTTCAATACCATTTCTTTTTCTTTTATTTTGCACATTTACATTTATAAACTATAATAAGTCATACAACACAGCAATCAAAACTACTAAGTTGTTCACAGGGGAAAATATATCTAGCATGTTCATAGAAAGTATCTTGGAACTAAAGTGTCACGCGGAGAATTCAGTCAAAACAAGTACCTTAAAACTGTAAAAAAAAACGTATACCACGCCCAAAAAAGAAGGAAATATGTTACAAATACATTTTAGTTCCCATGAAGATTGTCCTTTAGTGAGGATACTGTTAAAGTCATTGGCAATAAATAAATAATTTTCCCAGAATTAACGACTTCGTGAGCCTGGGGTGACTCTGTGCCCCCCGCGCTTGATCTTAGGTTAAAGTAAATTGGGCACTACTTTTATTTTCTAACAAGAAATAAGGTTCTTAGATGCTCAATAAATTAATACTAGGCGGGAAATTGATCAAGAATAAATGACCACTAAGTGAACCTAGTTTTTGAACAAAGATCTAAGGATATTAACAGCTATAGTAATGTAACACACGTGGAAGATATTTACAAAAAATAGGGTGGCAAGTTAAAGATTAAATTTTAACAAAATAAACAAATACAATCAAACAAAAGTACGCACCTACAAGCATTAACATTATACATATGTAATAAAGATAATAGAGAGAGAGAGAGGTATGGTGGGTAGGGATATAGGAATGGAGTGAAGGGGGAGGGCAAAATATAGTGTGCGTGATTGTTTGGGTAGGGAGGGTTTGGTAATATTTGAGAAGTAGGACTATTTATTCCATGATTCCCAGTCACTAGCATTATATTCGCAGGACTCGTATTGACGCGCCCTCTAACGA